>KL283661.1:0-19123 GCA_000699545.1 Podiceps cristatus
CTCCCAATCCCCATCCTGCCATCCATCAACTAAATTATAAGCATATAATTGAGAGGAAATAAAGTGTGGTTAGTGAAAGCTGATCTGAACTCACAAAATTCTTATTAAATCAAGCACCCAGACTATAAATAAATGAAATAACATATGCATTAATAGCTCCAAATTAATAATTTGAAAAACCTGTAGAGTAGCAGGGCTCAAAAATCTGTGTGATTGCTTAAAGGCTAAAACTTATTTCCTTTATAAAGAATCCAGTCCACTGTAGTGTACTCTGAACAGAAAAGATTCTCATTTCACACAGCAGATGGACTCCAGAAATGTTCACTAAGTATCAACTGATATTGACCGAAAGCTATCTAGATGTACAGAGGAAGGCTTTATTCCTCTTTTATTTGCTAGTGTCCAGAAAATCTCTGTAAAGATAAAAGAAAGTTTACTAGTAAAATGCCAAACGAGTCTTATAAAAAGTTGATTCTAACTGTGATGAAGTATGCAAAGAAGGGGATTTTTTCTTTTGATTCTAGTCCAGACATTTCAAGGGCCTTTTTATGTCTGCCTTCTAAAAAAGAAAGTTTGCAGGAAGAACAGACATGTAGCAAGAGCTATCATTTAAGTATACAAGTCTGGCTCTCATCCTTGCCATGAGTGATCTTTTGTAAACGAACTTAAGATCAGAAGATGTTTCATCTTTGGGTAAGGCAAGAAGAATGTCACGTCACTGCACCACCTGAGGAAAACTTTAAAAAATCTGCAGGCAGTTAGAAAAGCCCTTAATGTGTTGTACATTGATGGAGTTGTGGTAAATCTGTGGCTGCCACATATTCATTTTGCACTTTATATTAAATATGTCAATGGTGATAAAGGATTGGTCTCCTGCAAAAGTAAAGATGAAACAAATAAGGCTTGTTCAGTAACTCACGATATCACATGACCCTATAGTTTTAGATGTGAATTACATATTAAACACAAGCAGTGTCCTTTAAAATTCATGGTTTGCATACTTTGAAAACACAATGAAGTCAAAGGGAATCAGTGACATCGTTTGACCTGCATATTGGTTGTGATTAGTAATAAGCCAGCCACATGAAGCTGCTGTTAATGATATTGTCCTTGGAATGCCATTAAAATCAATTTTTGTTTATTTAAACACATACCCTGAGCAGAGGTATGAACAAGAAAATCCCTGTTAAGTTCTTTTATGGCACTATGTTGAGAGCAAAGGCAGCACATTCAGGAATTTCAGACGTTCTTGTGAAGTCCTGTGCAAACTGTTTTACTGCAAGGTAGGAGCTTTCTAATGTTAATGTTAGTTGAAGTAATACTGTCAAATAGCTGTACAGTGTGTCTAGACCCAGAGGCTCCAAGATAACATCACAGTTTAACACTAGAAGATACTGGGACATTCATTTTGTCCTAATGGTTTCCCTAGTTATAGAGCATTAAGCAGAGAACAGGACAACTCTACAAAAGAACCCACACACTTTTTGTGCACTAAAATGACCTTAACACTTTGAAGTCAATGGGAAAATTTTCTTTCACTTCCTGCCCCCAGCCACCCGCCCATGAAATTTAATGAGATCAGAATAACTGTGAAACAATTATTTCACTTTATTTTTTGATTACAAAATCAAAGACCCACCAGTATTTACTAAATTCCAGGATGGATTCATATTTCCATCTACATCGGTGGCACATATCCTACTAACAACTGTCAAGTTAAACCTTGACAATATTAGGACATAATTGTCATTTGCTCATTGGTCCAATTTAGTCATAGCACCCTAAATGTAGCATAATTTCATGGAAACAGTGAACGGTATTACATGAAAGTTACCAAATTAATTTTAATACCATTTAAAAAAATAAAAATACAAATCTGCATGCTTCAGTGAAGAAAAGACCGATGATTTTTTTGGTTTTTTGAGAAATTACATTTTATTATTCTTTTTGGTTTCACTCCTTCTTGAAATGTACACACTCCAATAAAAGTATGTTTCCATCTGTGTAGTTTGTTTGCAACTAATTAGCAGCACTAAGCACATGAAATTCTTTAAAAAGGCAAATTTTGAATTACTGAACATTACCATGACTAATATTCCATTTAGCCAGGAAGGGCCACAACTGTATTTTTCATAGAGTATTTTAAAATAAAAGTACATTAAGTAACGAATGCCATGGTTAAATTTTCATAATATTTTCTCCTTTGTCATAAAATGATCTTTTTCACTAATTTAAGTCCCAGTTTTATAGCTTTTCAGTTTTGGTGAAAAAAATCCTCATTGTGTTCTGGTGAGCTTGTCACAATACAAAAATGAAGGTGAGACAATGAAATATGTGATAATCACCACTATTTCTTAAGTTAACACTGATCCCAGAATTCTCCTATCTTCTGATGAAACAACTGGCAACAGCACCGTTTTGGGCAATGTAGTACAGAAGATTAATATTTTTACAAAGTAATTTGAAAAGCGCTTCATCTGATCTAATGTAGATGTAGGTCTCAGAAGTGCTCTAAACTCTTTCTACAGTTGAGGGAGAAAGGCATTTTTAGGATGTGATTCATTTTATCCTGAAGTGCACATCTAAAACAAATTAAAAATGTGTCCTAGAAATGCCATTTCTCTGCAGAAATGATAAAGGAAAACTAGAATGAGCAACTCATGCAGCCATATATACTGTATATGTCTAAAATTACCAAAAGAATTGCCCGATGTCACAAATGCTGTGATGTCATTTATATCATGTCAGTGGATGCTTGAACATTATAACTGTAAGGCACAAAGTTGATATAGCCCATTACTTAAAATCTAAGAACCCACATGTGCTAAAACCGATGGTAAGGAATCACTATTTGGATATGTTTTCTAAAATTTCTGGTAGCTGGCAGCGCCTCTGGCCTTCTGTATAGAATAATGTCCAAGTTTCCTAAAAACCAGTAACAACTTTCATTTGCAAATTTTAAGAAAGTTAATTTCAAATTGAATGATTGATTGATATTCCAGGTTGTTACTGCAGATTTTTTAGGTATCTGGCATTAAGTAATTCTCATATACATTTCAGCTAATGCCTACAAAATTTATCAGAAATCATCAAAATGTGAGAAAGCCAGCTCCTTATGAAGTGTGCTTACAGTGTATGCCATTGCATTAGAGGTGTCTAATTCTTTACTATATTCTGTTGATTTAATAACCAGTCCATATTTCTGTATCCAAGCATAAACATAGATAAAATATTTTCATGTTACTTGTGGGTCTTGGTGAACTCTTCTTTAAGTAGAATGTGAAAAAAAGGTCAGATTCAAAAGCAGCGTGGGCAGCAGGTCAAGAGAGGGGATTCTGCCCCTCTGCTCCGCTCTGGTGAGACCCCACCTGCAGTGCTGGGTTCAGGTCTGGAAGCTGCACCACAGGAGAGACATGGAGCTATTGGAGCGGGTCCAGAGGAGGCCACAAAAATGATCCGAGGGCTGGAGCACCTCTGCTGTGAGGACAGGCTGAGAGAGTTGGGCTTGTTCAGCCCGGAGAAGAGAAGGCTGCGGGGAGACCTGATTGCGGCCTTCCAGTACTTAAAGGGGGCCTATAGGAAAGACGGGGAAAAACTCTTTAGCAGGGCCTGTAGTGACAGGACAAGGGGGAACGGTTTTAAACTGTAAGATGGGAATATAAGGAAGAAATTCTTTACAATGCTGGTGGTGAAGCATGGTAAGAGGTTGCCCGGAAAAGTGGTAGAAGCCCCATTCCTGGAAACACCCAAGGTCAGGCTGGACGGGGCTCTGAGCAGCCTGATCTGGTTGCAGATGTCCCTGGTCACTGCAGGGGGTTGGACTAGATGGCCTTTAGAAGTCCCTTCCGGTCCGGATTATTCTATGATTCTTTTCTATGAAAAAAAAAAAAAAAAACCACAAGAAATAATTAAAAGGTGAATGTTTTTAAACGTCAATATGTCCATTATTTATGTTACCCTTATGGTAGTGTCTGAGGTTTACTATGGATTACATCTCACATGAAGACCCACAAGAAAATTATATTTATAGTTATATTAACTCCTTTCCTGCAGTACCCCTAATATGTTTTTGTAACCACTCTACTAGCTCAAACATTTTCTCCTTGAAATTCTTATTTTTTCTTTCTCTTTTCCTTTATGCACTTGTATCTCCTGAAGCTAATTTGGGGCATTTCATCACAGACATGTATTCCATACAACTGCAGATATGCATACTAAATTACTAAGGGCAAATAGGTAGAAACTGTGTAAGTAGAGACAACATGACATTATATGAATGTTACATATGTTTCCCTTAATAAATCTTCCTATATCTTTATCAAATGTAGTATCTTGTACATTTACTGTGAACTGGGATAATTTATTATGAAACTATTGTCTGAATGGAAAAAGGATTCTAAATTTCCTATTAAAAGTATATATTAAAGAGCAAAGGATGAATGAACCCCAAATAACTTTTATCCTCTTTAAATGTCCTTGAAGAGGATTTCAAAGTTATATGGATGATTGCAGTGCTGTCATTTTCACAGATTTCATTTTAATTCAGGACTGTGGTTCTCGAATTCGTCCAGAGGAGTCCTGTGGCTTGCAGCCTCTGTCTCATGAATACCTCTCAGCAATTTCACAGACGGTGTTTAAGACCTGTGAAGCTGGAGACACAAAAGGTTTGTACTTAATCCTCTTTCTTCTGAAAATTAACTCATGCACCTTATCAAAGTAAAACTAGAAACATGTTTCCTCTTTTCTACTGACATGGACTAATGTACTCACAATGAATTTAACTAATCACTTGTAATAGTTACAGAATTTTAAAATCAAGTTAATTAGTTTATGTGTCAATTTTTTGCTTACTAAGTTTCTAATCAGTGATCCACCACTGCTTGTGTTATTGTTATGTAGCCCTTAAAATGCATTGAAATATTTCCATCAAAATCATAAAAATAAAAATGCTTTATTCTAAATGGACAGGATTATCTACTCAAAATAAAAAATAGCTTTAGAAAAAGAACACAAAATTTTGACCCATTTGAATTTTATATTTCCACTTTGGTATTGGAAACACAAAGATAATTTATAATTTCATACAGTAAAGTATGTATTTTCACATATATTGACACTTTAAAACACAAGATGGTCAAATCAAACATTATACAATAGCCAATACAATCAGGGCATCTCTTTGGTCTAGTGAGAACCCAGATTACAACGGAACAGCAGACAGGTATTCATCTGTAGGTCACAGCTGCATGAAGATTTATGCAAGTGTCCTTTAACAAATCTGAGTAATCCACAAGACTACTCACGTATGCAGTTTTATTCATAGCTGAAGCTGTTGCTGGATTAGACAGTAAGCAATTTTGTTCAATTCTTTATTGGGTAAATGAAAAATAACCCATCACTCCTATATAGTCTACTAACACAACTGTATTTTTTATCTTACCATAGATAGGAGGAGCTTCTCACCGCAGTAAATTTGCATAAATGCATGAAATAATCAATGCAAAGTAAAAGGAGTTTGGGAAATGCTTCACTTTGTGTGAAACTTAGAGGCATATATTAATCTTGTGTTATATGAAGGGAATGCACAGAGCAGACACTCTTGTACCTGGCAGCGTATTTTAATCCCACAGCAAGCTTTGAATCATAAAGAAGCACAACCCATCCTATGCTACTATATCAGGACGTAAAGTTCCTGACTAGAAAGGCCAAACCGAATCAACAGAAGTCCTTCTGGGCAGACAATCTGTTTCTCCTGATACACGTAACACGCCGCTTCTGAATGCTGCGTCTAGCTAAGTGAAGCTGAATATAAAATACCTTTTAGAGCCTTACCGTGAATAATATACACATTTAAAATGGAAATAAATTTCAGGAGATGTCGTCTCAAAGGACAAGTATATTAAACAGGGAAGAATAATCTCTGCTTATAAAGTGAAGATTGCCGAGAGGTGTCTAGTAAACCTAGAACTGGGGTTTGCAGTATCTGGCAACAAGTGGCTGTGTAGTTTTAATGTACGTCACAACTTCCAGCTGGAACCAGAAGCATGTTTTCTTGTGAAAAATCATTCCAAATTTGTAACAACTGAATGATATCCCAATCCTGGAACCAGAAAGCAAGTTTTCTTGTGAAAAATCATTCCAAATTTGTAACAACCGAATGATATCCCAATCCTGGCAGTGAACATTTTCCTAACACATATGGGAGCCATTGCAGATTCCCAGCTAAAGCAGCAACATCTCTTTTACTTAAATAAGTTAAATCTTCAGAGAAGCCAGGCAATGTCCTGTTTTCTCCCAGGAGAAAACTCTGAACTTCTGCAGAAGTAAGGCAGCATCATACATTGTTCTTACTCCAGGGAACAGGTTGGTTGTACAGGGATCCTGAGGTACTACCACAGCAAAACGTACCTACACTGGCAAAAGCTTGTGCTCGTGCCGAGGCTGCGGCAGAGCAGCAGAGACAGAGGGGAAACCTTGGTTCTTCTGACATTAACGGTAAAACTTAAAAGTCTGCTTTTTGGTACAACCAGGATTTCATGCCTCATTTCTAGTCTTTTGATGCAGTGCAGAGACAGGAGTTCAGGGTCTAACGAAAGGCAGAACTGGCTGCCTCCTGCCTTAGTCACTGGTCTTTGGAGGAAGCTCAGCTTCTTACCAAATATGCACTTAATTTACACCATTTCTTTCTCTCTCCCTCTTTTTTTTTTTTTTTCCCTTTCTTTTCTTTGTTTTTAAATTAATAATTACAAATTGGAATATTCAAGACTGGAGGCTTCTCTCTTTCCATCTTGTTTGGATCACGGAATGAAATTATGATTTTTATAGCAACAAAAATAATATTTCCTTCAGAAAATCCCCTTTGATTCAATGGGGTTTGAACCAGGCTATCGTACGACAATTGCCTCTCTGTTCAGTATTGCTGTATTATCAATAATACAGAAGTCAGCAAGCGCTAACCATGTGTTTGGCTCCTCAGAGGGAGCCAATATAGAGACCATGAGAACCCCAAGCTGTGCTGAATATCTGCAGGTGAATCGGGCTACTGCACTCTGTGGCAATTTCGTATGCAGACACTAACAAAGTCTGATGGGTAAGAGACCACAGCTTCACTTTGAATGTTCTGTCTCGCTGCTATGACACACATTTTAAAGTTGTATCCAACTTTCCACTTTTTCCACAACTGTATCCAGTTTAACATAAGTCTGTATGAGCTCTCTGCCTTCAACAGCTATCTGGATTTAGGTCCAGCAGAGACATAAACTGATGTTCAAATAAACGAGCGACTCCTTTGATTACAAAGAAGAAATTTCAGTTTGGACATAAGTTTGTAGGCCTAAGACTATTTATTCTGCAGCATCAATGTATCATAAATGCAGCTAAAAGGAAAACAAAAAAATTCTAGACCCTATTCACAGAGAAAACTTTGTTTAAAAGTCTTAGGATGCCAAACTGACACCAAATGTAAAAGTAAACTAGTCATAACAATCTCTAGCATCAGTTTAGGTTAAATATTTAAATTTGGAGTTGTCAGGTTAGAGTGTTATTTTTCTTTTTATATGGATAATTCTTTGACACTGTAGAAAAACTTTGATTTTGAACTTGAAAGTAAAATGTGTGTATTTGTGGCTATGACAATGAGAAAGGTTGAATAAAAATAAAAGAGGCTGAAATCCCTATCCAGAAGAAACAGAACTATCAATTAAGTGTATAGCTTTTACTGGTTAAAATTTTTTAACTTTAAGCTAATATTTTTTAAATAGGAGGAAAACAGTCCTAATGAATTTTTTGAAAAGTATATTTCTTTTCATACCGATTTAGAAGAACAGTTTATAGGAGCACAAGCAATGTTTCATCTAATATCTTAAACAGAAAATATATGTATGCAACTGCTTTAATGAGCCAAAAATACAGTTTACTTTCATTCTTTCTGTGGAAACCTCTTACTTAGGGGCTTTCATAAAACCTTGGTTTTACAAGTTTTTAATTTGGGGAGAAACTTAAACTAACAGTAGCTCTCTCTTGCTCTCAGTAAATTGCAGGTAAACTTCCCTTTGCCTGGTACAGCCAATGCTAACTCTTTCAGCTGAAGCACCACAAAACTCAGGCTGATTAAAATGGTGTGGAAAGCTACAATGCGTGCCGCTACCTTATATAAATGGGAGAAAAAAAACCCAAAATACAACTTAATTGCAATAAAAAATAATGTGCCGCTACCTTATATAAATGGGTGAAAAAAAAACCAAAATACAACTTAATTGCAATAAAAAATAAGCTTAATTTCCAAACTAATATCGGTTGTTTGCAATTTTTCATTGTTAATTATCTTCCCCTTTTATATATAAGCTTCATTTTATCTTTTAAGACAATCTTATTTTTGAAGGTTAGGAATGCATTGACTAACCGTTGTGAAGCTACAATAGGAAAAGTTAATAATAATTGGGTTAAAAATATATAAATTTACATGCATCATTTGAAAAATCTATTTAAATATAAAAACTGCAACTATTCTGTTAGCCTTAAATGTCAGCACTTCCTATAAACATGAGTTTATCTTCATATATCCATGTTCTCTCATTTTTTTACATTTGCCACTAACCTTTAGCATATGCCCAAAATGGATCTATTTTTTTCTTAATATACCTGGAGAGCTATTGAATATAAATCAAAAACACTGTTTGAAAGAAGCTTTTCAAAAGGTACTTATCACTTTCAGTTGCCAAAGTTTAAACTTTTATTGTTCAGATGTTTCAGCTCCTCAATATTCAATTTATATAGTTCTACTTTTCGAGTTTATTACCTAAAACCAGATCAGCTCATAAATGTATGGGACGTTAAGAAGAAAATGCCATAAAACGAAGGATCTCAGATGTTGTAGACATTGCCAGAACTTTTACAAAGTTGGGTTGAAAAAAAGAATAAAAATCAGGAAAAAACTGCCCAGTTTTCATAGATGTTTTGAATGTAGTGGTAGTCTGAGTCCAGACCTCAAACCAGCCAGCCATTCTGTCCCTACTCCGTTACTCCAAAGGCAGAAAGCAACAAAAGGAGTTTGCATGGCACCTACTGCCGCGTTATCTGAGACCTTCCACTTTTCAGTCCCTTCAGGTGGCTGCTATGAAGCAGCCATGGACTTAGCCAGGGGTTGCAAATGGGGCGCAGAGGGAGCTAAGGGCAGGATCCACAAGTGGCAACAGAAATCTTGGAGGGTCAAAGCATGCCTGGCCCCAGTGGTAGCCAGGAGGCCACAGCCTGGAGCAAGGGACCTCAAAGCCAAGGGAGGGTCAGCGTGAGGAAGGGACTCACAATGGCCAGCACTGGAGGCTGCAAGAAAGAGGTATCAGCTAAACTCAGCCCTCAGTTTCCCAGCTGAGGAGGATATTCAACTGGAAGAGCACTCCCTGCTCCTGGTTATCCACTTTGTAGCTTTAGATAAAGATTCACTTTAACTCCTAGATAAAAAGTCTCACCTGGGGACCAAAGTTTGGATCTCACTTCTCCCAAATAAATCACCAGGTTACAATCGTGCTATTTTCCCATCCTAATGAATTCTGAACTTTAAAGCAGTCCTCAGCTGACAAGAAGAGTGAAGAAAGTTATCCTTAAAGGACAAACAGCTAGGCGATTAGGATACAGGCGATGCAAGTTTGGAACTCCTTTGGGCAAGGAGCACTAAGCAGCTCCATCTCACCGCTTGCACCCTGGCAGCGTGGCCCTGAGCATCCCTCCTTCCTCTCCTTATCCCGTGCTGAACCAGGCTGCTTGTCCATCAGCAGCTTTCAGTAGGTACCCATGGGAACCAGGGGAGCTGGGTTATGTTCACTGATCCACAACGTAGTAAAGTCAGTGTCCAGGTTTTTGGTTAGGTCCAGTTTGCTGTTACCTGCTCCGGATAATCTGCAAGAGTAGCTGAGGGTGGGGTGAGCGTGTTCTGTGCGGGGCAGTAGTGGCAGCTGTGTACATCGGGAGCTGCGTGGTTGTAGCACCGCGGGATACGTTCAACCCTTAGATGTAACAGCGCGGGCTCCCGTACAAACAATTCTTGATTGTTTTATTTAGGACTTTTTTATCTGCTAAGATAACTCACCCTGCTACTTACCAAAACATATTTGCTTGGGACTTTAGCTCAGTGCAAGCGCCTTTCTCCTGAGGTAGCAGCTGTCTCTCCCAAGGCCTCTCCCAGGCTGCGATCCTGCAGCGTCGCTTCGCTCAGCCTCCCACTCAGTGCCCGGACTGATAAATGTCGATAGGCAGCAGCCTTGGCTTTTTGCTGCTGCTTCTTGTGTTGCAGCAATCTATCACACGCAGCGAGGCACACCAGGCTGGCTGCGGAGCTGCTGCCTGGGAGTCGTGACAGCCACAAACTCTATGGCCAGATCAGATCAGCTCTGCAAACGTTTGCTTTTGGAGCTGTGTGCCGGGCTGTAATGAGAAACCCGCCTGTGTTAGGAAGGCCTGATGGCATCGACACAAGGCCCTGGAGGCCCCTGCGCTTTTCCTTGGGTAACACCTTTAATCAGAGGCAAAAGGAGGTTTTGCTGGCAGAGCTACATAGACGCTGAGGGCTCTCGTCAGGACAGTGCACTTGTATGGGCTAGAAAAAGTGTTTCTTGTGTTGACCTGAATATAAAAGCAACTAAGAAGTTTTCTGTCTTCCTTTGGAAGTTAAACCTTTCAGACTTCCAGCAGTATTTGGAAATCAGTAGCATTTGGAAATCAAAAGCATTCAACCTTAGGTAAGAGAGGCCTAAACCCAACTGACTTTTGGTAATCCCGCTTTATGCTCCTAATGTGCGAAATCACTTTTGAGAATAGGTATCAGGATCTAATAAATCATATAGGTTATTCATCTCACCTTAATTTCACCCTCTGAAATGTATATGTGTAGTCTTGGACAGTCCTCTTAATTCTCACAAATTACAGAAATGAGTAATTTCAAGGGAAAGTCATCCTCTGTGTTGCTTCTTTTTTCTATCAAGGGGCTCTCAACATTTAGCTTCGACTAGCCACCCAACTTGTAGATGTTTTATTGTAGATGAGAATAAATCTTGTCTTTAGATACTCTGAATGTGAATATTTTATTTTTCATTCAGCCTCCTTACCCCCTTCACCTTTCTCATATCCTTCCTGTGGAGAAAGGACAAGCAGCTATGTAAAAGGCAACGTGAACCGAGAAATGAACCCACAAACAACTGTCAAATTTGAGCGTTCACAGCTCTTTCAGGGAAAGGAAAAACTCCCACCCCAGCTAAATGGAAAGGGCATAACACAGAGGAAGGAGATAGTCTCTTCAAAGGGTTGAGGGGCATTTAATTTGGGGAAAACTCCCCTGACAAAATGCTCAAAAATACCACACTTGGTATATAATCACAGAATCGTAGACTGCAAGGAGCTTAGGCAAATGCAAACTTAATGGTGCTGATGTTTAAAAAGCCCATTCTCAATCAGAGATAAATCATAGAATCATAGAATCATTTAGGTTGGAAGAGACCTTTAAGGTCATCGAGTCCAAGCGTTCACCTAGCACTGCCAAGTCCACCACTAAACCATGTCCCTAAGCACCACATCTACATATCCTTTAAATACCTCCAGGGTATATAATAAAGCTGCTCACTACAATGCAGAGGAGGTGCTGACATCCCGTTGCTGTTTTCCAGGGCAGTGGATTGTCCCTTGCCTCAGCTGCTCTGACAACAGGACTTGCGACTGGAGAGAAATAACGTGGCAGCCCCATGGCTGCCGATACTCTGTACTAGCCAAGCCCGAGCTCCAGCGCTGTGTGGAGGGCAGAAGGGTATGTAATGGATTTTACATTTTAATTTGGTTTTATTCACCTGCATATTTAGTGTCCTGAAGCCTCAAAAGCAATTTTATGATTGACGTGTAAGAAAAATCCCAGTTTCCAATTGGAAAAAGATTTGGATGGAAAATCCAAAGGGACAAAACCCAACCATTATCCATAATTTAGCCTCATATGCAGTCACAGTTGTCTGCTGCCATTTCGCATAGAGCTTAGGTCACACCAGTGGAGTTTCAAGACCTACGGTGTATGTGGTTGACAGTTAGAGCTGCAGTGTGTATGTAAGGACTGTAAATGGAGACTGGACTTGCATTGCTGTCAAAGTTTGTCTCACACTTGACATGCAAGTTGGGTTTCTTCTGCTGCATACCTAATGCATGGCACTGCTTGTGCACACTAATCTTACCAAGTCTTCTTGCACATTCTTTTCTTGTAGTGAAGCTTCTAAGGTGATTGCTTGGAAATGCAAGTTCTCCTTAATAAGCATGCTATGACTGTAAAACTGTTGAGAGAGCTCTGATCTGAGGCTCAGGTACCTTACTGAGGATACAAGTATCCAGAAAGTAAGTAATTAATTGTTATAAAGATTTTTATAGTGTTTTGTCTAGGTAAGAAAATAGTAACTAAAAGTGGCATTTTGATAAAATCCAAGAGCATTTCTATATAGACAAATACAAAAATAATAGTCTTTCAATTAACATTTCCTCTTCCTTTTCTGGTCATTTCTTGTTCTGTGCAGAGTCCTTCATTGCCATTTGGCTTTATTTCTGCCTGTGTTTTTCTCTGCTACTGTAGAGCTGTGGGTTTCTGCTAACATAGTTTTCTAAAAAACCATAGGTTTATATGACAGAGGAGAAGTTTGATTTGTTCCTCATGTACAAAACAAGCACTTTTGGACTGACCACAGCAAAAAATACAGAAGAATTTGGTAGCTTTGCTTTGGTCTTTAATTTCCATAGACATCAGGCTGCTTCAATAAGCGAACACCCTTTGGCCAGACAATTGCAGGACAGCAGCAGAACAATATGCCACTATGGAAGCAGATTGCCAGGGTATTGCTGGGAGGATCATGCTGACATTCCCACCTCCTGAATCCGACCACTCACACTCACCGGTGTCAAAAACAAGGCAGCATTAGTTAAGGGTCTGTTAAAAACAGAAATATGAAATGAATGTATGTGAGCTAGATTTCTTAGTTCCACTATGTTCTGACTCTCTGAGGTCACTAATCTAATCTAATGTCAGATGAGTGCCAGATCCTATGTGATCTACATTAACACTGTGTGAGAAAAATGTCTGTAAAACTAATTGCACTTGTTTCCCATTCTGCATCTTTTGCAAAAGTCTTCCTTGTCTGACAACTTTCACTGCTCTGTAGAAATCTGCTGGATCACTCCTGTTACTTTTGCATAGATGTCTATTTAACTGCTTTAGTCTTTTCAAGTCATTACTTTAATGCAGTTCCCCTTTCGGTATAGTTCTGTATCTTTCCCTCTGATGTTATTTTTGTCATCAGTGCTTTGCAGTGGTTTTAACTTTGTGTAGCGTTTTGCAATACCATTTTTGCTTCTTTCACCAAATAAATAAATATAGAGCCTGGACCAAGTGCACTGTGTCAGTACAACATAAGAACTAAGAAAATCTTTCTTCATAACTAAGATGAGTAAAAATGGTCCTCAGCTTGGGTGATAAGGTCCTGATTCTGTTTGTGATTAAGGAAAACTTTAGAATTACTTTACACAGTCTAAGCAATGTAATAGAAAAAGTATTTGGGGGAGACTTTTACCTGTCGTGTTATATGCTATTATACATGTTTAAGCAATCTGAATCTTTTGTAATAGAGCTATTGAATAGGGTTTTTGTGAACAAATATGGGGTTTTATACAAAAGATTTTGGTAACCATCTATAAATATTTGTATTTCCTATTTTTTATATGAGTTTAAAACCATCATATACCTTGTCTTTAAGCACTACAGGGATCACTGACTTCTACCCAAACTAACAACATCATAGTTTCCGTAGTAAAATAAGCAGGTTTCGACACTGGAAATGTAAGCAGGTTGCAAAAAGAGCATAAGTAAATGCAAACCATAAAGGCAAAAATCATCAGCCCCAGTGAGGACACTGAGATGATCTAGCATGCTCTTTGGTTTATGTTGTCATTTGCTGAAGTTCGACAAGAACAACAGCTTGCTTGTGTCCACTTCTCAAAATGTACTCCACTAACCTGTGTGCCCCTGCATTCTGGGGTTTTGTAGTATGCCACCACACTTAGCATATTCAGTTTGTGTAACTTTGGTCTCTGGAGTTCAAAATCCTTTACAAAGGAGTCATATATCAAGATCTACCTTTTGCAGCAGCAGAGGCAAAACCATTCCACCAGAACTGGAAGTAACCATGAGGTCTCCCGATCCCAGCCCCATTTTCTTACCTGCAGACCACACAGCATCAGAATTCTTGCTCAAAGTCTGTTCTGAACTAAGGCAATAAAACCTCCATACACCCCCCATAATTACCAATCCTTCCTCAGGAAAGCAGAGATACGTATGTCTATAGCATCGTTGAGTCAAATGACATCAGCCCTCTATGGCTGAATTTCTCTTCTGAATAGCCTTCATAAACTGTTCGGAGTCATGCAAGATTTGACCAGGAATCAAAGGTAAAGCAAGTTGTGGCATTTGTGAGTCACTAGACTGAAGTCTCTGATTTTTGTCCTGATTAAAAAAAAAAAAAAAAAAAAAAGTGCAGGATTCTGACCTGCTGTCTTTACTTCTTATGGTTAAAACATCATGATAAGACATTATAAACAATGTATGTGTCTGTGATTATGTCTTTTCTTTTAAATAGGAGGTGTTAATCATTATGCTGCTGCCAAATTCCAACTATGATAACTGCAGGCTGTTTTCTTATAGTCCCCTATTAGTTTTATATGCAAAAAGAAAAAAAAAAAAAAAAAAAAAAAAAAAAAAAAACCTACTTGTCTTTCTACTTCTAATGAATGTGAAGGGCAGAATGCAATGAGTTAACCACTGCTGCGCTGTGTCCCTGATCTGGGTGTGCTGCAGCAGCTGATGAAATAAGATGTACAGTGAATGCTCTCTTTGGCTAAAATGCAGCACATGTAAGATCAACTGTTTAAGTGCAATCATTCTGGTTTTCCCATGTTTCGTAGAACAGTAAAATGCCACATTCAGCTGCATCTCTTGCTCATTAATTTCTTTTATGCATTTGTCAATGTTTCTGAAATATGTTTATGGTCACCCAAACAGAGCACTTCTTTCCTATCTACATTACAAATAAGCCTTCAAAAATGCTTTCTAATTTGTTTTCTAACTCCAGGATGCTTTCAAGTCTTATATTAAAATTGATTTGTTTTTCAGAGCTCATCTCTAAAATAAACATCTCCTTTCTCTATAACAGAAATTATTTTTCCTTGGCTATGATTTCCGGTTGGCTTCACATCATCATTAACTGCTATTTTAATTTCTGTGCATGTAAAACTGTGTTTGAGTGAAGTTGTTTCTGTTTCATAAAAACCTAAGACCACCTGTAGTGAAATAATAACACTCAGATTGGTGGAGACATGAGAAAGGATATACATCCACAAAAACAGTTTATGAGGCCTTATTTTGCTTTATGATGTGTTAGCAAGACTAGTCAGTCATATGTTTGTATTTCAGATACAGTAAACAGGGAAATTTTGAAGTGTTGAAGTTAATGTGATTCTGGCTGAGTAGATTTTCATTCAGTCCACTTTTAATATCTGCAGTCCTTTTCCTACTCTATTTTAAACTCTAAATAAGGGTAACAAGATTCAGGCCATGTTATTCTTAGGGAACTCCACATGCATGCCCTAATTGAATCAAAGAAATAGGGAACCATAATAAAAATATAATATCAGTATTATATTGGCTCAACAAAATCCTCTGTAACTGTGGTTAATAAGTTTTTGCTGTAAGATTGATACAATTCTATTAAGACAGGATGCTTTGATTTTTGTACAAGAACTTGAAAACACGGGTGAAGGAAAAGGGTTTCTAACAGGTAATTATTTATCCAATTAGCAGCATATAGAAAGCTGGCCTCAATAGCAGGGAGGGATATGTATTTTGTTTATCATTGAAAAATACTCTTCAAAGTTTAGTCTTACAGTAAAGTACCATTGAGTCATGTGTAATTAAGAACAGGAAATATGAAAAGGTAATATTTGCTGAAGTACTTAAAATTCAGCTGTTATAACAGGATTTTTAACTTATAATTTCTTAATAATATTTTAGAGTTAAGTAGTGTTTTGGACTTACAGGTGTTTAAATTTCCTAAGTGTGGTTAATTTATAATGATAGGTCTGGTTAAGAAGTGAATTCCACTATGCTTACACAATCTTTTAAAGCCTGCAAGCTATAATGGAATTTTTCACACAAAATGGTTGCAACAGAAGACACTGAAAACATCTGCATGAAAGTGTTGTTCTTTGTCTGGTAAAATTATAGCTTTATGTATGTCTGATCCTTTAGTCATCCTGCAGACAAATCCCCCATTGACCTGAGCAGCACATGACTGAGCTTTTTGCCAGACTGTAAAGAAAATGAGATATGGCATATTCTACACACCTGAGCCATCATTTTGCTCATTATTGTTACAGAGCTAAATACAGAATCACCCCCAGAGCCTCTGGTTCAAATCACATTAAATACTACATGGCACACATGACTATAGTAAGTTCATGCAACTGTAGAGAAATAAATGTGGCCATATCTACCACACATTCAATTACATTAAATATTTATTCTCATTCATTTAAGCCCTTGGCTTAGTTGAAGGACATACATACATTTTGTTCCTGGGGCTTTACACTGCTTACTTTAGCCTTTGGGTCTCCTCTGGACTTATGGGAGAGCATCCCCTTCAAAATCCCAGCAGGCCCAGTGTCCAGAGTGTGACTGCTGATACCCTTCCTTGATGACAGCAAACAGACTTCAGAGCTCTCCATCAGGGACAGAGGGCAGGGACCATAGGTTTCACATACTGCAGTCTAGTTTTAATGACATACCTTTCAACAATGCTGTGATGTTACTGTGAAAAAAAGTAGCTGGAGTTGAACAGATTTGCATGGTTCCAGTGATACGATCCTGGTATGGCTCATTCCTATTTGAAGATTCAAAGACTTCTTGACCGAAAGCTAATATGGTTTTTATAATTGACTGACATCTTTAAGGGTAGCCTACACTTCTGATCTGGTTTTCTGTACAACCACAAATTCCCTTTGGCTTATTTCTCTCTTCCTCATTTACATCAAGTCTTGACTATTCTCTTAGCAGACGTGTTTCTGAGTGTCCAGGTTGATTTCCCAGTGCACAGTCCATATTCCTCACCAATGTGATGTTGCCATCTGTCTCATTCCTGACTCATCCTGCTCAGCCACACCTTCTCCTAGGAATAAGTATACATTCCTGGATGGACACACAGACTCTCAATAGCATTAGCTGTCTGATCTAATTTCCTGACCTTCTGCTTTACGTCTTCATAACAAGCTCATTTAAGAGTGAAAGTGGAGATGTTCTGAGACTCAGAACTTACTCCTTCAGAGATGAGCTGTGTGCAGTCTTGTCAGTCTTCTGATAATATTTGAAGAATTAAGTCTAGGCCCTAACAGTTATCTATTTCATCCAGTTATACTGAGTGCTACAAAGGAATATGCACTGACTCCTGTCACCCGCTTTGTGTTCTCAAAACATCAGGACAGAAACAATAGTACTATTTCTAAGGCCTACCTGATATTTCCATATGGTGCCCAGCATCATGGCATTTACAGACTAGAACTGCCACTTTAAGACGTGACCCTACCAGGTACTGTTTTTCTAAATGGTGGCACAGTGTCCTCCTATCTGCAGACCTGGCCAGCCGGGTACCCCTGGTCAGACTTGAAAACTCCTTCATGGATCCACTCCTTATGTGTACGTGTGTGTCTGTAGGTGTAGAAATGGTAAAGCCCTACAATGCTGAAGTATTTAATAGTGTAAATTGAGGAGGAAGGGGTGTTTTGCTCTAGGTTTGATGTAACACACAAATAGGAAAGAGACTGATGAGTTGATCTCAGTCTTTGATGAGACTTTGGAAATATTTAGAATGGCACTTCACACTTAAATTGCTAGAGAATACAGTGTTAGCAAAACAAGATATCTGTGCATCATGTTCATTGGCCTTGGCCATTGTTCTTCTCTCCTTTTTTTCCATGAAGGGTGTTCTGCTATCTGAATTCAGTGGTAGATGAGATTAGACCAAATACAGTTAGAAGGAGAAAATATCTATCAGAATCTTAGTCACAGTATGTCGTGGTTTAACACCATGAATGAAGAGTGAGATAAAAATGTCACATCAGCCAAATTAGTGCAATTAATAGAAGAATATGCCTTTGCAATTAGAAATCCTTATTTGCAGTGATAACAAAATGGTATCATATGTTACTAGAAGAGAAACAATCTAGCATGTTCTACCAACTGCTCTGTGTGTGTAACCTGGTAAAGCCTGTTTGTTATTCTGCTAATGATGTTCTGTGTTTTTACAGAAATGTTCTCACCCACATTGCAAGTTAATGATATCCTTGCCTGCCAACATCTGAGAACTGCTTTTTAAATAGATATACATCTAGATACTACAGTGATGGACTTATGAAATGGAGATTAAAGAGACACGAATATAGACAGTCTGAAGAGATTAAGAGATTTTGAAAGTTAAAAGAATCGTTATTTAAAATCTCAAGTTAACCTACTTTATAATTAGGTCATATTATAGTCATGGACTGTCCTCCTAATTGTAAATAGCTGTGTGCGTGTTTGTCAGAGAAGGAAAGAGAAAATACCAACCAGTCCTTCCAAGGATCCTTGAGTTCTGTGAGTCACGTTATGCTTGGTTTAAAGAGGTTTCTTCTGACACAATATGAAAAGAGTTGGAAATCCCCTTGCATGTGAGGGCAGTGTTCACACAGTCCAAGCACGAATAACAGCTGTTTAAGAATTTATGCTGTGAAGCAGCTTTGAGAGATGCAGGACAGGAGGTAAAAGAGCCTGTGTGTGCTCAGTGCTTGTTTTAATTTATTTGATACTATACATAATCTATTGACGGCCTCTCTGCAGCCCACAATGGGCAAGGCATGGGATGTTCAAGTCATTCTCATGCCCATTCTTGTCCCTTGCACTAGCTCAGGGAATGTTCATTTGAAATTGCTTCTGGTCTGTGGGAACCATCATTGTTACACTGTTGTGGCTTATTTTTACTCACAGTAATTCATACTGGGAACTGGAATCAGCCTCTAGAACTGTGGCATT
>KL283661.1:19154-32987 GCA_000699545.1 Podiceps cristatus
AAGGGAACAGCTAAATAGAGATGTATTAAATGAGAGAAGTCCAAGATGGCTTCACCACATAGTCTTTAAGAGAAGCTTTGGAAATGTAGTCTTAAACATGCAATCTTGTGAAGTCTGAATTTTACTTTTATAACCAAATATTTAAGGTTGAAGTAGTAAAGCATCAAACCCCAAATCAAATTAAAAAAAACAACAAACAACAAAACCCCAATTTTCAGGGTGCCAACTACCCTGAGTGCCAGAAGAGGTAGGAGAAGTTGCATACGGCTGTGCAGAGAACAGGGCTGTTACTGTGTTATGGCTCTATGGGTTTATGACTCCTGGTTTCACATTTATGTGCCTCAATGTGGATTTCTGGCTGAGGTGACTGTGGTAATAACTGATTACCCACACAGTTTCATTGGCAAACCACAGTGAACCTGGGTTCCCTTCCCCTTTGGACTCTTGTCGTTGCTTACATGTTCTCTTCAGAAGAGGAAATGCTAGTCCTAGCCACTAAAAATAAGACATTTACATTAAAAAAACCCACACCTTAAGTTCGGTGGTCTCCACATACAGAGATGTTTGAATTGTCAGGGGAGTCTGTAGAATGAGTAGGAGCAAGCTCAAATCTGACTTCTCCATTCATTTGCAAGTTCAGAGTTGCTGAGTGAAGGCTGCTGATACCTGAAGTACTTCTGTCATCCTGATGGCACTTCTAACTCCTTTCAGGCCACCGTGCTTCCTGGTGGTCACATCACACACTCCAGGACACTGTTCAAATTATCTGCCACCAAAATAACCCCCTTTTTTCCCACTCTGAAATGGCAGAAAGACCACCTCTCTACAAATAAGGCAGCAGCTGCATTCACTGATGTATGTGGATGTCTGTGTGTGTATTACTTTGGTGTAAATTCTAATGAATCACATTAATGGAAGACAGACATTAACCAAGACGCGCTGTGTAGGAACAAACCACATTAAAAACTGGAGGAAGGAAAGCAGGAAGCTGCAAGCAATCGCGAGAGGCTCTGTACTAGCAATTGGAAGTAAATATAAACTTAAGCAAAAGAAATGATCAACAAGGCTGAAAAATGCAGGACTAACTGTGCAGCTATAGCCATTTATAACTTGTTCTTTTTGTCTTTGAAACACATAATAGAGCTTCCTGATCATCAGATCACACATATTTTGCTAAAGGAGAATTTTAGTTTTGTGATGTCAGGGCTGGAAAACTGGCAGCTCACAGAGAGATTTCTTGAACATTTTGAAGAGTTTAAAATCCTCCATATTAGCTGTGTTATTTTCTTAGCTTTTGGGTTTTGGAGTACACAACTTCTCAGTCATATCTTTTTTTCCATCCAAAGATTCTTTTTATAGGTGACTCAACTAACAGAGGGATGATGTACTATCTAATAGAAAGAGTGAATAAGACTCTCCAGGAATGGCAAAAGACTCATGATGTTAAATGTTATCATAATATCAATGAGGGGAAAACATTTATCAGTTACTCCTACTATCCCCAGTTTTGGATGAACGCAAAGCAGAGACCAACTTTTGAGAAAGCACTGGAACGACTGCTGCAGAGGTACCGTACAAACTCTATTGATGGCTTGTTTGTATTCTCCTTCTATTCACAATTATGTTTGACACATTTTACAATTAAAGTCAGTAAACAATTAAACATAACGTGTGCAGACCATACTGTGTGGTTGAAAAATAGCAGAAAATTACATCAGGCCTCTGATCAGGATGCCAGATACAGTTCACTGAAATGTAATGCAATGCAATGTTTGCCATCTGGTTTAAGGCAACATGTGTTGTTTTTCCTTTCTGGGTTTCAGATCACGTCCCCTGGAGAACACAGACCAGACTGTATTAATTGTAGGTGGCGTTCAGTGGCTTAATTCCAACCACCTGCAAATTATCCAAAAGGTGTTGAACAGGTAATGTTATGCACTTGGGGTTATTCCAAGTCTTGATATGATAAATTATGAGAAACAACTTAACAAACATTTTTAAATACAAACATTTCACTTGTTTTCTCATGGCTATGCACTTAAGTAAGTTAAAAGAAACAAAAATGCATTGTATTTTGATGTTTCTGCTAAGTAAAATGTGTGTCCTTTTTTTTTTTTTTTTTTTTTATTGGCCAAACAGGGAAAATCTATCAAATATCCTGGTAATTATCAAATCCATAGGGATGGGCTTTCACCTCCCAGTGGATGGAATACATTCTCTGTCACAGGTAAGCTACAGTATCTTTAGAGTGTATTTTCATGGAAGACCTGTCATTTCAGCAATAATATTGCTGTCTGGTCAAAATATGTTGCAGCCTCTGCTGAGCAGGCTTTACATGGATCCAAAAAAGAGCAATGTTTGTATTTGCCCATACGGCTTGCTAATACAGATTCGAACCAGTTTGCCTTTTTTCATGGATCGTGCTGCAATCAGAGCGCTGCTGGAAACGCCACGCTCAGTCAGCCGTCCCAGGAACCAGAAGAAGCCCTGGTGCCGAAGTTGAGAAATCGCGTTGGGGATGGGCAGATTGCTCCTCGTACCACGTCGAGCATAGGCGCTCCCCGGGCTTCCTCCATGGTTACTGCTGGATCAGGTTCACTGGTCTGGCTGCATTGCACGGCTCCCCATAAATCTATCTTAACCAACCTATGAAACCAGAACATTACAGAGCAGCTGGAATGTACAGGCGAATCTAGCCTGTTATTTGTATGTTAATCAGATGTTACAGTCAGTTTAAATCATATCCAAGACTCTCAGAGTAACAGATGGGTTCATTTCAATGTGCTGCGTAACTCATTTAATTCAATATTTTTATTTACAATTTGAATCATGTTTCTCTATTGAACAATTGTAAAATACATGGATGAGACGTACTGGGAAGCGCGGGAGTGCAGAACGGAGTAAATGATGCCTACCAGCACTGCCTGCAACGCTGCAGCTATTCACAGGTGTTGAGAAAATTATTAGCTTTCATGGTTTACGTACAGCACTCCTATCACACTGGGGACTGGCGCCCACATCTTTTTGCAACCATAACACACTGCTGTATTCAGTGTGTGACTTACTGCTATTCTCACCCTTCTTTTTGCTACGGAGACTGCCCTGTCAGATTTTACTCACTCTTTCTGTCTAAGTTAGTACTGTCTGCCTGGTCTCTACTGAATGTCTTCTTATTGATTCCAACGTTTCCTTAATTTATCTGGTTGACCAAATTAGGATACAGTGGGGAAATTGTTGGCATCAACATGAAGAAATGTTGTTGTAGCTCCTGCCATAGCTTTCAGTAGAGTTCCGTCCTAGGAGGATGAAGCAGAACTTTGATCAAAGGTAGGTGAGGCAAGGATAGAAAGAGTATTAAAAGCTTCCCAGGACAGCCTTTTTCTGTTTCTCATACAGTAAATTTATAAAACTTCAGAAATCAACTACAGTTCATAACTGACATTCTTTTGCATTTCAATATTGGAATCATATGCCAACTTACCCATGTGGTTTGGGTGCTCTGAACTTCTGGATCACCCCAGCTACTCTCAAAGCCCTTCTGTCTTCAATGTCAAATCCACAGCCTTGCCAAATTTATGGCTAACCTTTTTTCTATTCCTGGCCTTCCTGCAATGTCTTGAAAAATAATAATCTGTTCTTCAGTATAACCATTTCTGATATACCCATGGCCCTATACTCCTTTTTAAGCAACAGTCTCAATGACTTTGATTAGAAGCTGAATTTTTATTTACAGGAACAATTTCACCATTTGTTACACACAACTTTATAACAGGGTTTTGCTTGTTTGTTTGTTTGTTTTTCTGAATTACACCTTATATTAGGTAAGTACCTATTAAAAACTGTTACATAGTAAATATATTATAAACAACATTGAAATCTTCCTATGAGGGAAGCTGTACAACTACTGAAAAGTAATTACAATTTTTGCCAAAATCTACCAAGTTTTGGAGTAATAGTTATTTTCAGAAGTGAATTTGTAGTAATTCATGTCCAGACTATAACATAATTGCTTTATTCAAAATGCAGTTTTGCTATTCATTTCCATGGCAGAATGCAATAACCTTTAAATAGTCCTTCTGACAAGACATTGCAATATTTTGTCTGGAACACAGGCAGAAGTGCAAAACTTGTGGAATGAAAACTTGGTTATTCTGGATACAGCAAAAAATTTTGGCTATGAAGTTGTTGACACCTTTGCTATCACCATGGGACGTTACAAAGAATTCCTGCAAGGGAAGTGTGGCTGCCATTTCCATGAGGTAATAGTTTATGCTTATATCATTCCCAGGTATTTAAGAGAGATTTTAACTGTCAGGTGCTTAGAAAGAAAAAGGTATGCAACAAGGTTTGCATCCATGACTCAAAGTTGGGCTTGAATAAAAACCACAGAGACAGATAGCACTTTGTACGGCGGCACTTGTCCCTCTCTGCTCAGAGTGCAATGCTGCCCGAGGATGGGCTGATAGTGGTGATTCCTTGAAACCAAAACAAGCGTGCGCCTCTGCGAAGGTAACCTGTATGCAAGGATATTGCACCTTTTCCAGGTTCTTATATTATTTGCTGTGCAATATGTATCCCTAATGCTTCTGTGTGGACTCGGTTTATCTTTATGCTGTGCCTTAGTCCTGCAGATTTTTGCCTGAAGCTTTTCTAACTGAGCAGCTCAGCAGGCTCCCATCAAACCAGAGGTACATTTAAAATGGAGCTTAAAATTGAAAGACCAATCTTGCTGATGTATATCTGTTTTCATATATCTGAGAAAGAGTTATCTGGGATGGTTATAATGGCTGACTATACAAACAGATGTACCAAGTCGCTTGTTCTCACTCACACCCATTGTTTTGTTTTCTTTTTTGTCTGAAATCTATAGAAATTCTGTCTTCTGTTTTATAATGACTGCACTCATGAAACAGGGACTTGGTAACACATAGGAGTAGTGCTATTCAGAATGTGTTCTTCTGTTCAAAGTTCTGGCAAATAATCTTCGCAACGTATTACAAATGACTGGAGTCCATGGATTAAATAAAAAATGAATAAGCAAACACATTATTATATCTAGGCACAAAATCAGCCCAGAGGCTGCCAAACCAGGGAAAGTAAAGAGTTTGAAAAACAAGATATTTAAAGTTTTTCTGGTCTCTTTTAAGATGTATTTTGAGTATGTGGTATGTCTTTTTATAGTGAGTGCTCTTTCCCATCAGCAAAAGAAGGATCTGGTTTAGTTTGGGATTTCTTGTGATTTATGTATAGAAATGAAGACGTGCACCCCTGATTTAGTGCAAGGGACCCTGAATGAAAACAGAGAGTATAATTTTTGAGTAGTCAAGTAAGCAGGTACCCTCTGCCATAAGGCTGATGACAGGAATTTTGCATATGATAGTTGAAGAAGTGTCACCAAGGCCACCAGACTATTCCTGTAGCTTCCAACCAAGTCCTTCGTCATACCCATGACACCAACTTGTTGTTATAAAAGGCCAGTTCCCAGGTTCCTGTTAATGAGTGGTCAGTCTGCTGAGAATCTAAACATGTCATTCATTGCCCTAAAAAAGACCCATGAATGTTACATTACTCCTTTTGGAGACCTGGAAAAGCTTTGAGGAAAAAAAGGAGGCTCATATCTTTCCAGGTGCTTAGCTTTTGATTCCCAGTAAACAATATTTCTTCAGTGAAAACTGGAATCGTGCGCTCAGACATCATTAGTAACTCCATGCCTCAATTCGTCGCTGTATATAAGGACAGAGGAGCCTTCTGGTATCTCTACAGATAAAGTCATGTTTAGCACAGTAAAAAATTGCCTGTGATGCTACAAGGATCTTCATTCTTATGAACTGAATCTGGGTTGTCTGTTTAACAAAAGACTAGGAAACTACCACAATTTATTCCATTAAAATCTTTTTAGGACCATAAAATTTTAACTGTCATATCTTTCATGAAGATATGACACAAGAGAGATGACAGGTGCAAATTCTTTCATAGAATGAAATACAGAATGAGAAGAAATTGTTACCAAAAACTTAAAACTGGAGGGGGAAAAAAGGATGCAACAAAAGACATCTCTTTGAAACCAGGAGTTAAGGAATTTATGGTGTTTTGCAGTCAGCTGGGGACTTTGAGCCACTAGGAAGCAACTAGTTGGAAGAAAACTCATGATTTTGGTTACTGACTAGAAGAATGACACCAGCAATTTGATGTGTTGTTTAGAAGACAGAACGATACAAGTTAATTCTTATGGAGAAAAACCTAGAACTTTTTTTACTTGAGCTATCAAAAGTGCATAAATATTAAAAAAGACTGTCATGACCCATTTTTCCAGCATGAATTTGGGAATTTGTTTTTTGTCAAAAGAAACTACTTAAAATAAGAGAGACCACAAAATATTTTCTGAATCTCTCAAGAGGAGGATAAAACACCTTTGCTTATTTTGCCAAGTCGTGCCTATTTTTCTGTAAGCCTCACTCTTGGCCAAGCCTGTTCCCAGGACCTGGACGTGCGCAGGTTTAGCACAGAAGCTCCGTAGAGCTTCACAGGTAAAAAGGTGGGCCATGACACCAGGAATGAAGTGGAAGCACTAATTTTTGCTGTGAAGAAATGTCAGGACAGCTGTAATATATTTTCCTTAAAGATCCAAAGAAAGCAGAGATCTAAAATTAAGGTTTCCTTCATCAGACACCCACAGTATACACTGGAAAACAAAATATACTGTGGCTAACTAAACCTAGGAGTAGTTTAAACCAAACAAACTGAAATTCAGTGGTGATAATAGTAAAATTCAAGCATAGGCTCCAGAGTGTCCTTGTGGTGTCTGCTGGCCAAGGACTAGCATAGCAAGCCTAACTATTTTTGTGTAGCCACTGAATTAGATTTAATTCTCTCAGCCACAGCAATCACCTTTACATAAAGCAGAATAATAAAAAAAAAATATATATATAAGGTTTGATTCTTCTCCTTAAATATCACAGACAGAGACATAATATGAGACAGTCTACCGAACAACAAATGCTTTCCCAAAAGAGAGTAGGGACACAATCAGCTGCCGCTGGTTGGGACTTTGTTCCAGTACAAGGCTTACTGGGTCTGAGCCCAGGTTTGGGAGCGTTACCAGACCCGTCTGACCTCACGTGCTGTGCATCAGCCTCACAGCTGGCTTCCACTGCCGGTTGGGACTTTGTTCCAGTACGAGGCTTACTGGGTCTGATCCCAGGTTTGGGAGCGTTACCAGACCCATCTGACCTCACATGCTGTGCATCAGCCTCACAGCTGGCTTCCACCTCAGGCTCCTCAGCAGCTCACATGTTTTCAGCCCATTGCCGTGGCCTCTGTCCCGCCTTGGGACCGAACACAGCAGGCGTGGTTCGTTAGCCGATCCTTTAATCTGCTCTGCTCAGTACGTGAGAGGCACGAACACAGCTCAGTCCAAATGGAGCTGGGAAAGAGGGAGTAAGTCAGAGGGAAGGTATTTATGCAACGGGTAAAAAGTCCTGTGGGCTAAATGCCTCCCTCCATTTCACCCAGATGGCTATATTGACCCTTTTCTCTCTAGAACCCAGATGTTGGTGTCTTTGTGGGTCATTGCTAATGCTCGCCGTTTCCACAGAGCTTTTGAGTGAAACAGAGAGCTTCAAAGTGAATATTTCAGATGCTTGTATGGAACTGGGTGGAAAACAGCAGGGTGTGATCGGTCATCAGCATTTTTCATGCACTCCTCCATCATTTTTGTATGAGCTCATGTGCAGATTTGGCCTTGCTTCTCTGCCGCAGGAATCTCAACAGAGAGTATGTGCTTCTGGGGAAGATTAGGGGAGAATTTGGCTCATGGAGCGGTTGTTAATGAGGCTTGAGAGGCCATTGTGCCTGAAAGAGGCATTGGTGTCCCCAGGAGGATCCATCAGCCCCCCAAAACCAGACTTGATCCTTGAGGAAAACAAAAAGAAAGTCCTTGAATGCTTTTGATTCCTTGTTAGTTTTAACAGTTTTGTCATCAGTTTATTCCTGCATCCGGGCAAGTGAAGTTTCATCAGGTGCTGAAGCAGTTTGCACTAGGAAAATGGCATTTTGCCTCCGAAGATGGAGCCAAGAACACTGTGTAAAACCCCAGAATTTTTCATGTTTTATGAAACCAGATGAGATGGATTAAATCTACTGCTTTGTACTTTCACTTTCTTTCTCTTGAAAAGTGCCCTCCTAAACCCCCAGAAGACAACCTCCCTCTGTAAATGCCGTCTAAGCTAAAGCTCGGCCGTGCGGGAATGGAGGGCTGGCCATTCTGTGCAGTCAGAAAACAGGAACTGAAATGCATTTAGCAGCAGTTCTCATTTAGTTCTCACTGGCTGGCCAAACAGAAAGCTATTTCCCCTGATTGTCCCAATAAATTATTGAGTTCCCACCAACTCACTTCAGAAGGCCTCGGGTCACCCGAATAGCATAGAAATCTGCAGCTCTGTAGACCCTACAATCTTCACTCAGATTGCCAAGGGATCTGGACTCACAAAGGGATTATATTGATCTGGAACAAAAAATCTTGCACAACTCTGTCACTTTCTGCCCAAACATACTTCTAGTTCTATGCACATATGCAAACCTCATTTTTTAATTACCTTATTCTTCACAAATACTTATGGACAAGTAGATTGGCCCACAGTTGGACCTTTATGGAATCTATTTTTTTTTTTTTCAGATTTATTTCCTAATTTAATGGCAATGAAGTCATGGTCACAACATAGAAACTAGCAACCTTGGGGTTTTGATATCTTAATCAGTGGCTGGCTGTTCAGTGGATGAACATTAGATTGCATTCCTGGGAGATTATGCCTAACAGGAATGCAGTTTGGGTGATAGGTTCAAGGTGGCATCATTTTGAAACACTTGTAAGATCTAAGGCACTAATTTAGAAAAATGAACCTGCAGTAATTTCATGAAAACAAATAACAGCCCTTGGCTTAGCTGTATCAAACTGATCAGAGGATATATTAATTTTCTACATGGATAATTCCTGGTCTTTTTTTTTAGTTCAGCCAGCTCCCTCATAGCTTCTCTGCGCAGTCTTTCAAGCCTTTGCATATGTTATTCCTTCACTCATTTTTTTAATGAGTTGTTTCATTTATTATGAGCTTCACTACATATGAACATTGTTTCTGATTGTTCAGTGACAGTAAATATACTTTATATTTTTTGAAAAGCGAATATGCTTCCACATCAATATTTGAATTAATAAATGAAGTCTGCTTTTTTCAAGTGTCTGCTGTGATTGATTTAGCAGGAAAATTGATGAGCATCAGAGCTACCAAATCATCATATTTTCACTCTTTTAAAAATAAGTTAACCACTTGGCCCCTTTTCTGCTTTCTATGGATTTGCCAGTGCCTGGGTTGAGGTCCTCTGTTCTGCATCTCTGCAAGGTTCTGAGGTTTTCCCTGTTTTGAAGTTGCTTCATTATTCATCATCAACTGTGTGTTCACTGAGATGAGACCTTCAGCATCTCACAAGAGACCACTTGCCCAGTCATTAGACTCCTGAGAACCATACCTTTCACTTTCTCTCTCGTTAGTCCCACGGGCATTTAATTATTCTATACAAATTGAACATGATCATCCCAAAAATTTTGACATATTTGGGAGGCCAAGGAGGAGCATTCTTCTGCACTAAGTTACTGAACCACATTGTGGTTATGTCAGCGTGATGCCCTGAGGGATGTTAAATTGCACCATAACTCCCTTCTTGGAGAAACATGACACATGAATGTTTTCATCTCAACATGGAGCTGGGCCAGATTGGCATCAAGACCTGAGAGTGAGACATTCTTGCAGGGCTCACAGCAGAGACACAGCATATGTTCATTGAATCATAGAACAGTTCGGGTTGGAAGGGACCTTTAAAGGCCATCTAGTCCAACCCCCTGCAGTGAGCAGGGACATCTGCAACCAGATCAGGCTGCTCAGAGCCCCGTCCAGCCTGACCTTGGATGTTTCCAGGGTTGAGGCTTCTACCACTTCTCTGGGCAACCTGTGCCAGTGCCCCACCACCCTCATTGTAAAAATTTCTTACATATATTTAGTCTGAATCTCTCCTCTTTTAGTCTAAAACCATTACCCCTTGTCCTATCACAGCCCTGCTAAAAAGTTTTTCCCCATCTTTCCTATAGGTCCCCTTCACGTACTGGAAGGACGCTATAAGGTCTCCCTGGAGCCTTCTCTTCTCCAGGCTGAACAACCCCAACTCTTTCAGTTTGTCTTCATAGGAGAGGTGCTCCATTCCTCAAGTGCTTGGGATCAGAGCAGGATTTAAAGCTTCCTGCAAGTCAGGGCTGTCCTGAGTTTATTTTTTCCCATGGTAAACATACAAAGCTGTTAAGTACAAATGTTGTTGTTCCGATAAATTGCCCCTAATGAAGTGAACAGAGTGTAATATAAAGAAGCATTACAGAATTAACCGAGTATAGTGAGCCCATACATTTAGATTTCAAGGCTTAAGTGAAGGCTTAAGATCTTGCACTTTAATTAGTATGTAACATAACAATTTAACCCACCAAAACAATGTTTGTGAGCAACTTGCATCTCAAGGTAAGAGTATCAGGGCCTGTTTTGTGGAGAACTGTCTCAGCATTTCTGTACACACAGCTGTATATCCTTCTAGGTGCAGGCAGAAAGCACTCACACGTGTCGCTTCTTTTGCAGGTGGTGAAATCCAATCCCTCTGAAGAAAGTCCACACATAACAATGACGTTATCAAGGCACTATACACTGGGGAAATATTTTGGCAGTCAAAGCAAGCCATCACAACTGCAGGACTATGCAACAAATTCTCAGTCCCCATATCATGTCCGAGGTCCAATAAATCAAGTTTATTCTGAAATCCTTCTCAGCAGGCTCTGCAAGAGGGAACTTGTCAGCACATAGCCTCTCTTGGATGCAGCGCTGAGACTAGAGATGTGCCATTACCTGAGTGAGAAAAGACCACGGTGAATTTATGACATGCTTCCTTGATTGGCTGCACACACACCTACAGAGTTTGGGACATGTGGCATTTTTCTGAAAACTTTATGAAATCAAATATGCCCCAGCAACTCTGTGGTGTCAAAATGGAAGACGGAGGGATGTAAAGGAGAGAAGAGGGGAAGTTGCTTGAACTGTTGCCAAAGGCTAGAACAGCTGTAGCTCAAGCAACTGTGCATTAATGATAATAAAGAGAGAGAGGGATACGCACTTGAATGATTTGGAAAGGACTGCTTTAGCTCTTCAGCACTAGTTTTTCTATTTATAGAGACACTGTTATATTTGAATGTATTTAGAAACCGGCTACATTCCATTTTAAATAGTTTTATTTTATGTGGATGTGTTCCCCTTAAATATCAAACCTTTTCTTTATTTAGACACTTGGTCTATACAATTTGCAAATGTCTATTAGCATTTTACAGATAATGCCAAGTTTAGAACTCCTGTGTTTTTAGTGAAAACACACCCCTTCTTTGTACCTTAGATGGAACAGATGTCTACTCTATTTTTTGCATGTTCTAAAGCTAATGTAGAGATAGATTACTTAGACTTGAGGCTGATTATAACTGTCAAATGTAGCATGTAAATATAGTGAATATGTTAACATAACATTATTTATGATCCCAGTTTAGGAGAGTGGCCATATGCAGGAAGACTGCTTAGATATGTGCTTCAGTGTCTACCTTGGCTTGTAAGCCAAACAAGTATTCTCCTTGCATGGAAGTGCCATTTCTTTTATGATATTTTATAAAATACTTACCAATGTGTGAAGCCAGTGCTACAAACAGAAGACAAATCCCCTTTGCAAGCACACATATGAACTTTGGGATCTGGTTTTCAGTCTGTCATGAGGAGTGTGTGATGTGATGGAAGCAGACTATACTGCCTGCATCTCATGCTTGGCAGGGACAAGGCTTCCTCTGAACTCCAGTTTCATGCTGTAGGCCAACTACATCACCGATGTTTGCAGACCTACCCTGGGTGAAACCCCAGGGAGAGACTTTACCACCAAAGAGGGAACTGTATGCTGATCCCCTGTCACAGCATTGGCAGAACACTTATTCACAGTTGTGGTGCCCTGGTGGGAAACCACACGTCATCCAGGCTTAGCAGCTGGGTGACGGGTTAGTGGTGCCCCATAAAACTGTTCTCCTTACAAGTTATCCAGTTATGGATTTTTATGAATCCAGTCATGGACAGGCAATCAAGACACCAGTCTTTCCCACCATGCACTAGAGAAGGGAGTCAGAACCAGGTAAGCACGAGTCGAATGAAGGTTCCACCAAGCTCTGTGACATGTTTCCCCCTTCGCAATTTTATATATAATCCTCCACTAGCTTCTACTGACTTCGGGAAAGGATGCTGCAAGCCACGTCATGGAAGACACAAATTATAGCATGGAACTAATCACTATCTTATTAGCCTTAGTAGCAGACAGAGGGGCTGCCCTATATAGAAGTAGGACTACAAAATCATGTCACCACATTTGAGATTTGCCGAAGATCCTGAAACTCAACACAATCTGTACCCCCAGTTAAGTTTTGTGAACTCTTGCTCCTTCAGTTAAGATATGTGGAGATACGATGGGAAATTATATGGAGTTTGTCCTCCCTAGATGATTGGAGGGTCCTCAAAAAGAGGATCTGGCATATCTAATTTAGGAGACCTTCCACTATATTGGCAAAGCTCCTAAAGACATTATATTTAGTGAGACAGTGTGAATATGTCTAATTCTCTGTAATATGCTGCTGCTGTGCTTACAGTAAATGTCCGTGAATTTCTATGTAAGGTTTTCCCTGGCATGGAGCTTACATGAAAGACAGGTCAGGAACTGTGCATAAATACTGAAAATGTCGGCATTTGGTTTTGAGCTATATGATTATCTAAGGAATATAATTGTGAGCAAATGATATAATATATGATCTTGGGTCTGGAACTCCAGGGCTGCACAATATTTAAGTTGAAGGATTTTGTATCATGTCATTAATATCAGTAGATGTAAAATGTGCCCAGACATCTTTGGTATTAAGATGATCAATGATAGACAATTCTGCTTCTGTTAAGATTTCTTTTTGTAGCTCATTTAAATCCACATGCTGTTGATGTTCTGTACACAAATGTTTTTAAGGCATAAACTGGGTTTTTATGTTGGTGGTTTTTTTTAATAAAAGCCTATTGCTGAAGCACCAGCCATAATGATGAAAAGGAAAGAGCTGACTTTGTTATACTGTAGCTGATATCAGCAAATGTGCAATTCATCACTTCTGTTTTCACCACAAAATGGTTTACATGTGCTGTACACCCAGATGTCTTAATGTTTTCCAAATCTTAATATTTTTCAAATGTAGCAAGTGGAAATCTTCCCGTGTGTTTCCTATTTTTTACACATCTATGTACTTGGATATTTCTGTACAAAGTCATTGGTACCACCTGCAAACTGATCTTTATTTAAATGAGTTCTTTGAATAAGTTTTTTTCCAACATTATATACGAAACATGTAATCTTAGGAATAAACAAAGAGAATGATGACTAAAATAGGTACCAAGGTACATTTTTCATTATTTAACTTTAAAATATATCTAATATCTATAGGTATGTGAAAGAAGAGACTTGAGATTGACATGGATGCATCGCTGGTTCATACACATTAAAATTTACAGATTAAGACAATAAAAGAATTATGATGTTTGAATTCCATTGAGAGCACATATGTTGCTATCAATTGTTTAGTCTAGAATTATTACATCTGCTGTGACATTTTGCCTGAACAAGCATTAAAGTGTTCCTACTATATTAAGGCTGATTGGTAATGTAGGAGCTGGAGGCTCCTGAAACAGTAGGAGC
>KL283662.1:5125-27906 GCA_000699545.1 Podiceps cristatus
TCAATTTCATATCTTTAAACATGCATTAAAGTAATTAAAATATGCTTTGAGGCAAAGACAGAGGAAGGGAAATGAGCTGTGAGTTCCTAACGACCAGTGCTACCCTAGACACCATTTTTAAAAGGTTTCTTGTCCTCTAGTAAGGTTACTCATCTTTTCTATCCACACCTGAAACATATGCGGGTGGGTGTGTGATTCACTGTGTATGACACAAAGCCTAGGTCACAAATAGCCCTCGGTGTCTCACGAGAATTCTGCACAATCCTTTCATGATCCATACGGATATATCCTTCCGTTGATGTGTAGTTCCACTGACATCAGCAGAGCTCCTCATAGACAGAGAGGATCTCTGTAACCAGCTCCTTTGCAAAGTCAAACCCTTAAAAAGAGAGCAAGTAGGAAGCAGCTCACCTAGCATAGCTCCTGGGAGAGCAGAAAAAAAAATAGGAATTTAGAAAAAAAAATTACAATTAAAGATATAAAATTAAATGTCTATTTGGGACTGGGGGTGTGTTTTTTCTCATCTTACATTGTCTGCAAGATTTCAGTTTCTTTCTTGTTCCATCATGGGATCAGATCAAGAGCTCTTTCAGGCTCCTGATGAGAAAACAAAACCAGTCTCCCATTCTCAGTAGGTGTTGTTTAGGCCATTCACCTGAGAGGTGAATGTTCAGATCTATGTATCTATGTTCAGTATCTATGTTCAGATCTTTACTCCAGGATGAAAATCTCAGTTTGCTGCCTATTTTGTGTTGATTATAATTGGCCACCCTGGAGTAAATAAGAATCATGCTTTCTCTTTGGACTCAGTTGGAAAAATCTTGGTCACACAGAGCTTTTTCTTGGAAAGCTTTGGCTTTCATAAAATCAACTTTAAAAAGAAAATGTCCTGAGTGACTTTTGGGGGTTTAGCTGTTTCTCAGAGTTGTTGCTCTGTCCCTAGAATGGTCAGTCAAAAGCCTGTATCTCAGTATCCACTGACACTAGTAAGGTTTTGAATCCAAACTGGGATCAAAATTATCACAATCAAGGTCTCTCTCCTACCCTTTTTCTTATTAGAAGAGGCAGATCTTCCTTCTTTCAGTGTTCCTTCCACATCACATCTTTTCTCTCCTTTTCCTTACTTCTGAACTCTATCAATTCATTTTATTTGAATTTAAGACTGTTCTATTATTTTTAGAAGACTGCTCATTTTGTGTGCACTTTCAGTTGCAGAAAGCTGTATGGGTGCCATGTGTGAATACTTAGGGGAATAAGCCTTCTGCTTTTATTCTGATCTATTTGGTAAACTGATCTCTGGGTGACCTGAAACATTTACTAAGTCCAAAAAAATAATTGGAGCATGAATTGCCTTCTGATCGGTTTCTTTCAGTCAGACCAGAAGAGTCTCCACTAAGCAGTAATATTTCACAGGGCCAAAATGAGAAGAGTAACTATATACCAATGGGAGCAAAGAAAGACTTGTGCTTAGAATAATGGATTGTTAATGTAGTGATGTACGGCAAAAGAGATGACTTGCCATTGTATAAAAATATTTTTCTCCTAGACTGTTACCTCTTTTGTTCAAAGTTTCAGTTAAGGAATAGAATGTAGGAGTCACCGTCACTTCCCGAGTCGTGCCTTAGATCAAAAACATTTGCTGAAGACATCTGCTTTGTGGAAGTGAAGTATGCAGCATTTCTGAAATCTGAGGTGTGACTCACGGGAAAACTATAGAAAATGGGTCGGTCTTTCTGAGCTCTGAATACTTGACTTTACATTGCTAGATTGTTGAAATTTTAGAGAAAACACAGTTATAAATTCGTTACTGGAAAACAAGGCTTAGGCGAAGTATGTAATTCTTACAAGAGGATAGATATGCATTATAAACATGGCACATTATGTTCCTTTGGTCTCTTCAGGGGACCTGTATAAAATAATTTGGTGAAGTTCACTGTAAAAAGTTATGTTCTTTTATGTGTTAAAGAACCATTGTGGTTTGATAAGCAAACTTTCTATCTGTGGTGATCCTTTTGCCTTAGCAGATGGATGTGAAAGAGAGCCATTGTCCCACTTACTGTGTTTTTAATTTCTGTTAAAAAAACCCCAAGCAACTTAGCAATTAGTTACCCTCTCTATAAAAGGACACTAATTTGTCAATCTCAAGTTTGTGTAAGGAAAAAATGCATCCATTTTTCTTAGGATCCTCAAACTATCTCATCCTTTGTTTTCAGATTATCTGATGGCACCTTCCTGCATGCAAAACTAAAAATCAGCAAGTTTATCCAAATGTAGGTCTCTGGTGACATTTTGACAACTGCTAGATTGGTGTTATGTTCCTTCCCTGTTTTTCTGGCTTATGTAGAATCAGAGCATGATACCAGGGTTATCTTTCAGAGCATGAAGCTTTTTATAGGATGTGGAGTTACTGTCTGTATGTTTCTTTTCAAGCCTATGAAACAGAAATTGATTTTTCTTTTCTAACTAGTATATCTTAGGTCTTTATCACAGAATAAACAGAAGAAGGGTGAGAAGCAGAGCATAACTATAAAATGGTGTTTGTTTTCTCAACTGCAGGTAATGGAACATTGATTGGAGCATCTGCGAATGTTGTTTGTGCAGGAATTGCTGAACAGCATGGTTATGGCTTCTCTTTCATGGAGTTTTTCAGGTACAGTTTTATACTTCTCACCTTAAATCTGTCGTATTTTTTTCTCTAGGTAAACAATGGATCCTCCAAGGAGATAATCTGGAGAAAGAGTCTGTAAAGCAGACCTGTGTTCCAAATTTGGTTTTGGCAACTGAAATGCGGGTGGAGGGCAGGTCACTTTATTTTTGCATACCATGGATAGAATGCATAAAGGTGGTGGGAGCAGAGTGGAACCCCAGGAGAAACAAAGACTCAGAAACTCCTGCTTTGATCACCCTCAATCTTATCTTCAGCTCTGCAGTGATACTAAATTTTTGCTTTGTTGTTAAATATGGTTTAAACGTAGTTTCTCATCTGCACATTTTCACAGACATTCCATCACCAGGAGAAAGTGGGATGTCCCAGTTTAGGCTGAGTAGAACTTCACTCCACAATTCCATGAGTAAACCTATTTATCTAAAAACAATTACCCTTTTTTTTTTTTTTTTTTTTTCTGACCAGCTGCTTAGCAGATAGCGTGAAAGTTAGTAACAGCTCAAGCTGTTGTTTAATAACTGTTTAATTAATATTTTTTGTTTAATAATGGAAGTTCCCCTGCAGGTCATTCAAGAGGATCAACAGGTTTATAAGGGACAAGGACTACTTAATATACTTAATGTATATAACAGTTTAATATTTTTCCAAGCACCTCCAGTTCTTGAGACTGTGGTTAGGAAGTGTAAATGGAACCTGGCAAATAGAGGACTGGACATAAAGTTAGAGTTTAAGGTGTAGCTGATTTAAATAGAACATAATTACTTTGTAATTTTTCTGCATATTTAGGGCAAAGGATACTGTTGAGTTCTCACCAATCATTTCTTTTTCTTTATGTTGCTTATTTTAGTTTCTCAGCTCTATTGGCTTTCCTTTACAGTGTTTACCTCAAAGCCTTCAAGCCTGCATAATTAATATGATTAATCATACAGGAGTGTCTGGAGCAGGCCCAATGATAACCCTAAAAAGAAAGATGATCTGAACTGTTTATGCTAAAATTCTTGCTATGACCATGTGCTGATCATAGCACAGTTTATCTCTTCACCCATAATCTTCTGATGTTATGTTTTAGAAAGAGACATTACCTATCAAATCAAAGCCTTGGTTGTCAGGACCTTCAAGACTGCAGTACAGTCTTACATAGTATACGGTGATAGCTAACAGACTTCTTGAAAGTCAAGCCCTTGTACAAAAAAGATGGTGATACAGCAATAATGTGGATTATTCTGTTCATGTTTCACAGATGTTCAGCTTGTCGGTTGGGGATTTAACTTGTATTTAGTATTAACAATATGTCTTCTATGTAGATTTTGTAATGAAATGTTCTTAAAGCTTTCATGACACTGAATAAGCAGAAACAAGGATGCAAATCTTGACTAGTCTCTTCAGCCATGTTCACTACAATGTATTCTTTGGGAAGATTGAAGACAACACACAGATGTTCTGAAATTACCTCTATACATATGTTTTCAGTGGAAAGAAGTACTGGGGAAGCCCTTAGCCATTGTGAGCAAAGATGTGAGAACTGAATCCAGAGTGCTCACAGGAAGATGGCAATGGATATTAACTAGCAGAAAGAACATAAAAGCCTACTTTTGCTGGCTTCTTCTCAATCACTGAATAGGCAGTTCATGAGCTCCTTCATAATTTGTCTTAGGAAAACATTTTTTTCAGTTGAATGTGCCCCAATTAAATAATTTCTGAGACTTCTCCTAGCACTAAGAGGTGTTATATATACACCCCTTGAGGGTTTGATCTGGCTTACTTTTATTTATGAAGGTTATCTCAAAGCATTAAGTGATTTTTCTGCATTTCCTCCCTGTTTGCCCAAGGTCACTCATTAAGTTTCTCATCCTTAGTCAGGATCCTCTGCAGTGCTTCTACCAGTATAGACACAGATACTGTCTTATCTTGCAAACCTCTCTGAATCACTGGGGAAAAATCACAGACAGTATGTGTGGGGAGGTGATGGCCCTCTCCTGCCTGGCTTTTGCTAAGGTGTCTTCAGTGCAACCTGGGCTGTTACTGGTTTGTCCTTCTCATCTCTCTCTGTGCAGGAAACCCATGACATGTCTGTCTTGGGTGGCATCTGGGGTCATGCAGCACAGTATGCAACTTCCTGTACCCTTCCTTCCTACCTACATGCTAAGCTCACATTATACGACTATATTTAAGGTGAGGGGTGGGGAGGGCTTTTCTAGAAGCAGCTTTTTGCAAACCATGATTTGACATGGTGGTCTGAGGAGGAGCTCTGGGCAAGGTTGCTAAGCAAATCTGGTGAGTACAACTTGACACAACAGGATTGGAGAGGCTCTGGAGGCCGTCGGTGCCCAGTGGCCAGAGCATCCTGATGACTCTATGTGCAGAGAATGAAAGGAAAAGGCAAGAATATGTCCCCCCCGTAAGAGGGACAGGACACAGAGCTCATTACCTTTCCTGTGTGTATCTTAGTGCAGTGGCACTTGGTGTGGTTTGTGGTTCCTCTTCTCTTAAGAGGGGAGTGGTGGCAGTGCAGCAGGTTTGTTGTACAATGCTATTCTGCTGCCCATCCAGAGGTGGCCAGATGAGATAACTTGCCTCAAATGCTGTGGGCTGCCCAGCTTGATGTGCTTCCATCTGGAGTGCTTTTAGAAGAAGAAATCCTGTGCCAGTGGAGTGCATGCCTGCATGATCATGAAAGTCTTTCAGAAATCTGGCATCCTGGGGAGGGTCCTTCTTCATAGAATCATAGAATCATAGAATCCTGGAATGGTTTGGGTTGAAAGGGACCATCTAGTGCCAACCCCCCTGCCATGGGTAGGGACACCTCCCACTAGACCAGGCTGCTCAAAGCCCCGTCCAGCCTGGCCTTGAACACTTCCAGGGAGGGGGAAGCCACAGCTTCTCTGGGCAGCCTGTGCCAGTGTCTAACCACCCTCATTGTGAAGAATTTCTTCCTAATGTCTAATCTAAGTCTACCGCTTTTCAGTGTAAAGCCATTACTCCTTGTCCTATCACTACATGCCCTTCTAAAAAGCCCCTCCCCAGCTTTCCTATAGGTGCCTTTCAGGTACTGGAAGGCCACTATAAGGTCTCCCCAGAGCCTTCTCTTCTCCAGGCTGAACAAGGCCAACTTTCTCAGCTTGTCCTCATAGGGGAGGTGCTGCAGCCCTCTGATCATCTTCGTGGCCCTCCTCTGGACTCGTTCCAACAGGTCCATGTCCTTCTTGTGTTGGGGATTTAAGAACTGGACACAGTACTCCAGGGGGGGTCTCCCAAGAGAGGAGTAGAGGGGGAGAATCTACTCCCTCGACCTGCTGGTCATGTTCCTTTTGATACAGCCTGGGATATGGTTGGCCTTCTAGGCTGTGAGTGCACATTGCTGCCTCATGTCGAACTCCTCATCAACCAGCACTCCCAAGTCCTTTTCCTCAGGGCTGCTCTCAATCATGTTGTCCCCCAGCCTGTATTGAAATTGTGGATTGCCCCATTCCCAGTGTAGGACCTTACACTTGGCCTTGTTGAACCTCATGAGGTTCACACAGGCCCACTTCTCCAGCTTGTCCAGGTCCCTCTGGATGACATTCTGTCCTTCTGGTGTCACAACTATACTGCTCAGCTTGGTGTCGTCCGCAAACTTGCTGAAGGTGCACTCGATCTCTCTGTCAACGTTATTGATGAAGATATTAAGGAGTACTGGTCCCAGTATGGACCCTTGAGGGACATCACTCGGCTCCAGTCTCCATCTGGACATTGAGCCATTGACCATCACTCTTTGGATGTGACCATCCAATCAATTCCTTACCCACCGAACAGTCCACCTATTGAATGTGTATCTATCTCCCCAATTTGGAGAGAAGGATGTTGTGGGGGACCATGTCAAAAGCTTTACAGAAGTCCAGATAGATGACACCCATAGCTCTTCCCTCATCCGCTGATGTCACTCCATTGTACAAAGCCACAAGGTTAGTCAGGCAGGACTTGTCCTTGGGGAAGCCATGCTGGCTGCCTCAACTCACCTCCCCATCTTCCATGTGCCTTAGCAGAGCTTCTAGGAGGATCTGTTCCATGATCTTCCCAGGCACAGATGTGAGGCTGGCAGGTCGGTAGTTCCCAGGGCCATCCTTTCTACCCTTTTTAAAAATGGGAAAAATGTTGCTTTTCTTCCATTCACCAGGGACTTCACCAACTGCCATGACTTTTCAAATATTATGGAGAGTGGCTTTGTAACTGCATCAGCCAGTTCCCTCAGGACTGTGGGATGGGTTTCAACAGGTCCCATAGACTTATATATTTTCAGGATCCTCAGGTGGTTACGAACCTGGTCTTCCCTTACGATGGGTGAAGTTTTACACCCCTGGGCCTCATCATGATGTCCCTTAATCTGGGAAGCAGGAGGAGAGCCATTGACAGTGAAGACTGAGGCAAAAAATTTGTTGAGTACTTCAGCCTTCTGCTTGTCTGTTGATACCAACTCTCCATTCTCATTCATCAGGGCGAGTATGCTTTCTTCAAACTTCCTTCTCTGATTGACATACCTGTAAAAGTCCTTGTTTTTCTTAGTGTTCCTTGCCAAGTTAGCTCCAGCTGCGCCTTGGCCTTCCTGACCTCATCCCTACACAACCTGGAAGCACCCCTGCACTCCTCCCAGGACACCAGTCCCTGCTTCCACTGCCTGTGCAGTTCCCTCTTGCTCTTTAGTTTGACCAGCAGGTCTCGACTCAGCCATGCCGGTCTCTTCCCTTCCCTGCCTGATTTCCTACATCTGAGAGCTCTAGTGCCTAGTGGAAAGCATATTTAAAGATCTGCCAGCTCTGTTCTGCTCCCTTGTCCCTGAGGACCATTTCCCAGGGACTAAAATATTTTGCCTAGAACACATTCAGGTCTTGTTCCCTTCTCCCACCTTCCCCGTCAATGTAAATAGAAACCAGTTCTGTCTGAACAGTGCTCACAAGGGGGAGAGCAAGATTGCCTGTGAGGAAAGGTTCCTCAGTTGCTATGAATTCAACTTGTTGGTTTTGGCCCTTGTGAGCTTTTGTTAATACTTCATTATGTTCCTCCAAATAAAAATATTTTCATGTCCCATAGAATATAACAACACTTTAATAAACTTACTTACTAACCAGACCTCCACAAAGGATGTGGAGAAGGCAGAGGTACTCACCCCTGTGATCAGCAGCAGAAAGTCCAGCTGGAGGTCAGGTACTAGTGGTGCTCCCCAAGGTGGTTGTGCCTTCCAAGCTCAGCCATTCTGGGATTCAGCTTTTAATCAGCCCCAAGGCAAATAATGAATAAATGCCATGAAATGATTTATTTGGACTACCTCAAATTCAAAAGAAAGGAAATAATGTTAAGACAAAAAGAAAACTGAAAGTCCTAGGAAGATCATGCTCAGAAGCAAGAATTTTCTTAAAGATGGTTTTGCATTTTTGGAGTCAGTCCAGACACATTGAAACCCTTTTCCACCTTGGAAACTGCCTCATCAGTCTGTATTTATGTGTTTTAATATTTCTTCCCGAAAAAAAATCTTATATGCACCCTAATTTTTCATTATCCTTCTAGTAATTCAGAAGGCAAAGCTGAACACAATATTCCAGGCACAGTCCTCTTATTTTTTTCCCATTTTGCAAAATAAGATTAAATACAAAATATGGAGCTATTTACACTTTGGTTGCTAATGTCAGCCATTTCAAATTCCTGTTTAATTTACTGCTATTCACTGTCAAATCCAAGTGTCTTTCAGGTTTCATGTTACTTTTTTAAGTGTATCTGTTCCTTCTTGCCCCCAGCTTCTTAATTGTGTTTCTAATTAACATACCAGCAGTGGGCAGACATAAAAGGGAATTGGTGTGCTATGTGATCTAATAACCAAATTGAAGGATGGACACAAAAATAAATATTTAAGTGGTAAAAATAAAAATAGTTGTAAGTCAGTGGGGTTTGGAAAAGGAGATAGAGAACAGTGGGATATTTGCTGTACATGGTCAAGGGTAAACATCAGAGCAAACAAAAGAGTATTATGCCTCTGGAGAGCAGAGCAATTTTTTTGGTAGTCTTGACACTTAACACATCAGGTGTGTTAATAATATGAAGGGTCAACACTTATGAGGAAGCAGAAGGCAGGGAAAGATAATATGCATATTATGATTTTTAGTCTAGCTATCAGAGAAACATTAAATCATAAATAAGAGCTTAACATAAAGGAAAACCCCAAACGTAGGACACTACTATTTCTCTTGGAAATGTTCAGATAAGGACAGTGTAGTCTTGTTGCCTGAATGATTTCCAGAGGTTAACATAGTGATTTTATATCAATTAAGACTGTAGAATAACCAAGAGCACTTTGCTTTTCTCAAGGAATAAGATAAAATAGCATTTCAGATGTCTCTTTTAATCTAGATGCTTCATTTCATGTCAGTTTTTAAATTTTTACTACCGTATCTCTGAGTTTGTTTGCTGCAATATAGCATTCCACTAGGTCAGTCCACCCTATGGAATATGAAAACAACCCACAGAAATCTTTTTGTTACCAATGAAGAATTTGGTCCCAGCTTCATAGCATAAGAAGTGCTCGTTGCTCTAGGGGCTTTAATTATCTGTTTCTACTTGCTAATAAAATTTCCAGCTTGATTTGAATTTTATGTTTAAGAGAGGCATTTATAACCTTATAAAGATACATAGTATTTCAAACGTAAAATAAGTCATATTCCTGCATGCTGATGCGTGATGTGATTAAAAAAAAAAAAAAAAAAAAAAAGAATTGCAGATAAATGCTGACCTATTTAATACAAAAAGAAAGTGAGTATTATGGGAAATACTCTAATTTTATTTCAAGCAAATTTTGTCTGACTGTGAATATATCATGGTTTGGTATATACAGGTAAGAGAAGAATGGACTGCGTAACTCTATGTAATGGGACAAGAATATGGGAGAGATAATTTGATACATGAGGAAATCAGTCTGCCGAGAGGAACAGGGTATGAGCCTAAGGACCTAATTTAGATTATAACGATAAGGTTAGCTGGGCATGATCCTGAAAGCATTGTGCATATTTTCAGGTTTTGCATTTTTCTGTCATTGCTCTCCCTTTATATGTCATCTGAAGAGCTGCATTAATATTCTTGTCTTCACTGAGAGTAACAGTAATTTGGAAGTGCCATAAAATATTTGTTTCTGGTAATATCTTAGGAAAAAATGTGTTTTCTTCATAGCATGTCTTGAGAGATATTTGCAGAAAAAAATATTTACAGTAGGATATCCCATTTATCCTTGCTTGAGAGCACTCACCCATAAAGACTGTGAAATAGTGCTTCCCATGAGAACTGTCATTCATGCATGTGGGAGGACAAATGTGATGTTCTTTGCTGTCTCCTGTGCATCCTATTTATACAAGTTATTGAAAATAACTGTTTTTAAAAAAATAGCTCTTTAAAGCCATATAAATATGTCTCCTTGATTACACGTTAGAGAGGTGTAGTCCTGTTCGTTCCTGTTATTTAGTGTCATTTCCCCCTTTCTTGCTATTGGCATTCTTGCTATTAACAGTACTCTATACCAAACACTTGCTGTGTTAAGGCTGATTCTGATCAAAATAAAACCAGCTGTACTATTTTGGGTGTGAATATTGGTGATGGAGATTTCAGCTGAGCAACGTAGTACCCAAACACCTGAACACAATTCACCTGTGGGCTTTCTGATCAACTATCTAGCTCCAGAAGACAGAATTTCGGTATGTTCAAAGTATCTAGTGAAGATTCAATGAACTATTGAGTAGAGGGTTAATGATTATGATGATACACAAGTTAGCTTGATCTCATTTCTCACTACTCTTCTGATAAGTAAGGAAGAGTAATTGGTCATGGGTTAAATGTTGATATTTGACATAGTAACAGATTTCTTCTGTTCAAGTAAGTGCAGATGCAACACTTGAGCAAAGCCGTGCTAATGTACAATTCCAATTTGGGCAAGTTTTAACTTTTCACAACTTTTGCTTCATAAAATTTCAATCTTTAAAAATCCCTGTCTTTTAGGTTTACTACATCAGCTTGTTTTCATCTTTATCTTGATTTCTTTACATATGTGAGGAAAATGTTTTGTTTTGTTTTAAATAGCTCATTTTAATCACAAATTTCAAACCCAAAATATCTATTTATTATCAGACTCAGAGAACCAAGTTTAACAAATGTAATTTAGGTTTTAACATCCTATTCACTATTATGCTAGGAAGGTCAAAGCTATAGACAGTCTTAATTTGCAGCTGATCCTCAATGAAGCAGAAAGGGAGTTCAGCAAGTATTCATCTTTCAACATTAGGTTCTAGACTGACTTTGTTAAGAAGAATGCCAGTTTTCTTTCAGCTATCCAAGAACAATCATTGCAAGATTTTAAATTGTCAGTGTTGATCTAACAACTGCTCTCAAATAAAGTGACTGCTGCTTATTTTGAATAGTTACATTGCTTGCCTCAAACTCCATGAAAGTAAGTATTCCTGCAGTAGTGCAGTACAAACCATTTTAAGAACAATTTTTGAGTTATGGATGGATTTTTTTAATGTTTCTTTTGATTTTATTTAAGAAACACTGGAAGTGCAAATGTAAACTAAGTTTTAGCTCATTCATTTTTAGGAAAAAGGGGGAGAAGTAGTGTTCTGAGCTTTTAAATATGAGGATATTTCCATTTTCGACTTAAAATAGGATTTACCTGTATCATGTGAAGTCTTTCATGGAGCTTAACGTGCTTCTGTGTCTTCTAATTAAAGCCAATATCTTTGAATTGTTTGGCCTGTGGACATAAAAGCATTACTTTTTATCTTCTCTTTTGGCCGTGAAATCTTTTGGATTAGCAAATTAATTTCCAGTAAAGGTAGATGGAGTTTAAATAGTTATCATCTTACTCAACTTAAAATAAGGTTATGTGACTCAGGTGTTAAAATATTTTTTATGGTTTTATCTTTTAAAGTCTATGAATTGTCTGTGCTTCATCCTCTAATTTTTTGAAAAAGGACATTTAAAATATGATTGCAATGAACCAGTGTTTCACTGGGCTTCATAAGAAGCACCAATCCTCCACCACTTTAATATTATGGGATAAGCTCATGGGAGTAGTATCTAATCATAGGATCATAGAAAAATTCAGGTTGGAAGGGAACTCAGGAGGTCTCTTGTCTTTGGGCTCAAAGCAGGGTCAGCTGTGGGCCGCCAGGAAACAGCACAGCCTTTTGGGACAACCTGCTCCACTGTCTGGCAATCTCCATGGGAAAATGTTTCTCCTCTCTTTCAACTTGTGCTGGTTTTCTCTCACTCTCCTGCCATGTGCCATAGTGAGGAGCACGGGTCCAGGTTCTCAGTCACTGCTCACAAGTGCTAGGGTACAGCTAGTGCTCCTGAAGCTGTTTCTTCTCCAGGCTGAGCCAGCCCAGCTCCCCCAGCCTCTCCTCATGGGGTAAATACTCCAGCTCCTACTGCCTGTGAACTTCCTCCAGTCTGTCTGTGTCTTTCCTGTGTTGGAGGTCCCAAAACTGAACACAGGGTCAAGCCATGGTCTGAGTGCTAGGTGGAAGGGAACAATCCCTCCCCTAGATCTAAGGTCCATTCCTCTTTTCATGCTGCCAAGGAGGCTGTTGGCTGCCTTTGCTGTTGGGGTTCCCGCAGGCTCATGTACAGATCACCACTCCAGGACCTTTCTCTCAGAGCTGCTCCCCGGCCACCTTGTCCCCAGATGGTGGTGTTACAGGGGCTTTTCTGTCCCCCTCCCCAGGACTTGGCATTTGTCCTTGTTGAATTTTACAAGGTTCTGGTCTTCCCATTCCTCCAGTTTGTCCAAGTCCTGCAGGTTGGTGGCCCTGCCTTCCACCTTTTCAACCAATGTAAGATTATAGTCTAGTATTTCCAGTGCAGCTTTGCACGACTGCTGTCATATTCAATGATATCCAGTATTAGTATTCCAAATGGTGCCAATATAAGAAAGAAACTGTTTGCAAATATCTGTTTGTCTTGAAATGGCAATTTTGATTCAGCCTCACATGTAACTCTTCTCATTTGATCTTCTGTTTGATCTTCTGGTTTGATCTTATTTAAATTATTTGAATAATGTAAAAAAAGAAAACAACCCAACAAACCCAAAACCTAGATATGCCTCAAATAGTTTTCAAATAATAGATCTGAATACAAAACATTGACATCAGTTAATTAGGTGACGTTTTTGAGCAATAAAACAAATGATAGTAAAATGTGATATATGCAACAGATTTATATAGCTTAAGATATAAATTTTAAAAATGCATAATCTTCAATAATACTTCTCTATTAAAACATTATTAATTGAAGAATGTCTATAAAATCCTCATTTTCAAGACTTTCAATGCTGAAGGTTCCCAGAATGGTTTAAAAGTTATTGTAAATTCTATACTTCATGCATATGTATATACAAGAAACACATGAAGAAATTGAATTAAACTGTTATTGACACAAATTTTGAGTAGGGATCAGTAGTGGCCAAGTATGAATGCTAATACCTCAAGTGAGTAAAATCATTGTAACCCCATTATCATCAAGATAGGTGACTGTAGAATGGCTATCAGATATAAAAGTTAATTATTTAGAGGTGAAAAAAAAAAAGCAAGATAAATAATAAACCCAAACTGTATCAAGTAAGAGCAAATCAACTTTTTCCATGCTCAGAAATATTCTTGGTTTAGGTTCTGAAGTGTTGTACACCATTTAGGAGGTCTAATATATAATCTCTGAATTGCCTCATAGGATTCAGGATATCTTTCCCTTCCACTAGTGTAAAGCTGCTGTTTCTAGCCTCATATTACTACAGCATGTTAGCCATGAAATCCAGACTATGTCCTGATATAAATGCTTATGAAATGCTTATGAAAAATAAAAAGGAAAGTCCAAGCCATGCCTTGCATTCCAAAGTCTGCTATTTTGCATATGTACTGAATCTCCAAGGCCTGTGTATTGAACTTTACTTGTATGAGTTTCAAGAAGATGTAAACTGGAGGGAAGTCTTCACCAAATGGGACAGTGACAATCTGTGGAGAAGGCTGTTGGGTTTTTTTTTTGTTGTTGTTGTTTTTTGTTGTTGTTGTTGTGTTGTTTTGTTTTGTTTTGTTTTCAAATCAGGCATTCTTTGGAATTCAGATTCTTTGAAGTGTTCAGAAATTCATAAATTTGGAAGGTTAAATTCAGGAGAATTAAAGGACAAGGTCTAAAGAATATTGGTCTGTCATGCAAATGAATATAATTCTAAAAGTTCTTCCCTAAACATTACATAGATGTAAACCCCTCATGTTTCTGGTGTATTTGCAGGTATACCTTTTTCCCTCTTGTGCAATATTGTATATATACATAATGCGTATAAAGTTATCCATCCAGTTCTTGCAGATATTTTTAGTTTACTGACATTGCATATCATAAAAGCAAGTAAGGAAAACAAATACACATAAAAAAAAATATAATGTAGAGAGAAAGACTTTTGGATCACACTAAAACCAGCCGAGAATTTAATTTTTATTGTTAGCTGCAATGCAGAATACTGATCCTGGTTTCATCTGAAAAACATAATAGTTGCAACCAGTATGAATGGAATTAGATTTGTTACTACAGAATTTATGATCACACTTAGTGCTCCTACTAGATGTACAGGTTATAGGAGTGATTATAGAGTATTCTGTTAGAAATTGCATGCAATGGATGTCATAAGTCTCAAACAGTATAAAGTAGTTAAACACTTTAAAACCAATCAATGAACAGTGAGGAGAGTGGTAAATGTAATATATATCCATATTTTTGTAACATTGACCATACCCGTTCTTGGTCACCTTTTCTAAATACAGGCTAACAACTGAATCAATACTTAATAACTTCCTAACAGCACTTGGAATTAAAATCATTTTAGCAGTAATGATTTCCAGATATTTTTGGCAGTGTTAAAAAGCAGATATCCTGCTGTATTTGTACAGTTCTACTACTATACAAAATGTTTTATGCAAAGGTTTTGGAGATATCTTGGATCATATCTTCCTTCATGGAAGAAAAGACATAAAACGCTCCCCCAAAGCATCTGTACTAGTTATGTCATTAGGCTGATACAACCTGTTGGCACAAGAGTAATTTTTCAAGAATTTATTTTAATTTATAGTATTCTACAGTGTTAATCTGCATTAAACAAATCTGCTTAAGCAGACCTGGAGCGCATTACGTTCCAAGCTTTGTATTTAAAAAACATGGGATGGATTTTTCTCTGTGTACATATTTATAGCTGTATTGAGTATAGAGGGAGTCTGGAACTCCTATATAGGTAAAGTCTGCCAGGATGAACCCCTTTCTTGTCTATTCCAACCAACATTTTCCAATTTTACTTCATGTTCGGTAGAGGTGGTATGGGGAAGCTAGAGAGTAGGAAGGGAAAAGTGAGATTAAGGAACCTGGGAGCTATGCTGAGGCATTCTGGAAACATGAAGGGACCATGCAGTCCATCATGAAAATAACTAGTCCTTTTTTCCTCACAGAGACAGCAGTCTCTTTTGACTTCTCATAACAGTTTTCTAAAGTATTTTGAAGAAATGATATCACATTTTTAATAATAGAATATATTAATCTCCTTAGCTAACCTGTGGTCAATATCACCAACTTTTAAATGTGCATAAACTTACTTTCACTTCCAACACAGTTAATGACTACTTTCTTCTTTTTCTATCTTATCCACTGCTCTCTGGTACTCGTGTGAACAGAACCCATCACCAGGAACCACGCAAATAGAAAAAGATGCTTTTGTATCGTGATCTTTGGCTTATGTCTGCTTATAGCAAACAAAAATGTTAAACTGGGTTCATAGAAAACTTCATACTTCCCTGGTTCATAATTTGAAATGATAGACCAGCTACAAAACTAGGAAGCAGAAGAAAAAATGTAATTTTTTGAGTTCTAGAGAAAAACTTGACTATACTTGAAGTGACTTAAAGGTGCATGGTGCAGAAGTGAGGTAACGTGGTCCATCACCCCTGGGTCCTTGTCCCTGAATCCTCCAGTTCAAGAAATGGGTTGGACGCTGCTGCATTTCCAATCTGGCATTCCTATTTGCATTTCCTTCCTATAGAAACTGGGGTGGAGGAGGGAAGTAGGGGAAGAAGAGGTGAAGAGAGAGAAGGAAGGATGAGAGGCCGTTGTGCACCCAGTTCTCATTTCAGGTTGGAGCTGGCACATGGCTAGAACATAGCCTGTTGGAGACTCACACTGCTCATGTTCTTGGAGCAAGGCTTCTTGTACTGCTACTAACACCTAGCTTCTTATTCTTCACCCATGTATGCCTCGGCTATCGTCTCTACCGCCATTGTGTTGAATTGTTAAATTTAATGCATTTCGACATACAGATGAATATTGAAACACATGAACTGAATCAGATGTGCATCGGGATGGAACTATTCCTGTAGCTAACCCACAGTTAGCTTGCTCGATGGGTTTGTATTTTAACTGATGCATAAAAATATTGCATTTATTGTCTTTTTATTAGAGGAGTCCTGAATAAAACTTAGCATTTGCGAAACATGTAAACTTTTCTGTCTTTAGTCTCTAATGCTGTTGTTTTCATAGCTGACTTTGCATACAACAAGGCTGTACAAATTTTCTGAATCAATTCCTCTCTCAAGTTAAAGAGCTATGATGGTTGTTACGTAAGTGAATATTGCAGTAAAATAGATATTACTTATTTATAGACTTTTTTGTTTAGACTACTCAAGTTTTTGCATTTGTTTCTCTAATAAAGGAAGATGAAGAGAAGAAAAAGACTTACTACTTTTAGGTGGGTGAGTTAGATTTTGGGAAGTGCTTTGTGAAACTTTCATGCCATAGGTTCTTTTATTTCTTTTTTATTTTCTTTAATGAACAGAATGATATTTTTATGAAAAGATTTTTGAAGTATCTCCAAAGCCGAGGATTTTAGTAGCAGATGATGATTTGTGCTGAAAAGTGGATTTGAAAATCAGAATATCTGCTCCAAAGAACAGTGTAGTGCTTCTTCAGTGTCTCTTTAAATAGTAGTAAAGTAAAAACTTAAAAAATGCATAACTAGAAAAATCTGTAGGGAACTATTTTTCACTGGTAGGTGATGGAGTTTAAATAAAAACTCTTTCTTTGATGTCATGTCTGGCCATGAGGATTCATATTTTACCACTTCTAATATGGGGTGAAACCAGCTGAGAATATTCACCATTCTAGCAAGCTTTTAAAAGGCAAGTAAATTACTTCATTTTTCGTTTCACTGAGTTTGATTTCCGCCAGATCCTCTAAAACTGGTTTGAGTGGTACTGTATCTAAATGTACAGAATTTCATGGTTAGATATAAGATATAATTAAAAAAGGTGTTATCCAGTTTTAGGGGCATCTGGAGTGAAAATAGGAAGGTTCTGTAGTTGATTAAACTGATAAAGCATCAGGCAGGAGTTAATTTGCAGCCTTTCTGCTTTTGCATTGAGGTAAATATGCTTTTGTTAAATGCTGAAAGGCGCAAAATGAAGGTCACATGTACCATTATGCTGTTAGGCTTGTCATGATTGTGATTTAAATTTTTTTTTTAAAAATGGAGCCTATTAAAGCAGAGAGATTTTCTGTAGTTAAAAGAGGTCAGTGCATTATTTTCCAAGATAATTCATCAATGTCAGCAGTGCTAATGAGAATGTAGGCCATGTGGCAAGAGTTAGTGTGTCCATGTCTCTGCTGTTGTTGTGGTCTAGCACTTGTGTTTCATTTCAGATCATTAAATGAAAGGTTTGTTAGTGCCTTGCCAGCCGTGAGTAGGTCCATGTGAGGAGACAGGAGAGAGCGTCTACAGTCTCTTTTGAGTGACTCCACTCCTTGATGATTGTGCCCACCTCATATTGCCAGCTTGTTTTACTACCTAGGATTAGAGGAATATTTCTGGCAAGAAAAGAAGTAGGATTGAAATAGTCCTTGCTGCTTTCCTCCACCATGTCTTGGAGCTAACAACGGGTTTGAATTTCTTCTTGTTACCATCTCAGCACCATGCAGTGCATGGAAAAGCAAAGGGTCCATTTTTGATACATGTGGTGTCCAATTGCCCTGTGTGCTGTGTAGTAGTAGTAAGAGAGCTGTATGGTATACAAGGGGGCTAGGGGTGGGGGGAAGAGGGAGGGAGAGATCTAATAATGCAAAATCTTAATCTTAGTTAATTTGGCTTGGAAAATATTTATAAAAAGGAAATGTTTGTCACAAGTGTGGGAAGTCTTTGGTGTATTTTAAACTATAGTGGTAAACTATGATAAGAAAAGGAACAGAAACCTTAAAAAAAAAAAGAGCAAACCCATGCTGTTACAAGTATAGTTTTCTGAAATGTGCAGATTGCTTCTGACATCACATCAGCCATTGTGCTCTCTCTACCTGTGACCATCAGGGTTCAGACTGGCTTTATTTCTCACTAGAAATGCCTATTCTCTCTTTAGGCAGGAGATCATCTTCTTACGGCATTAAATAGGGTAAAAGTTGTTTTCCTTCCATGGTGTTTGTTATTCTTGGAGTCATCCATCTCCTGTGCTTGATGAAACAGTACATAAGCGCTTTAGTGAGGTAAAAGCCCTTTCCTCTCCCTTTGACTTTCTGGGAGGGAACCCATTTTCTTGGGGCCTTTTAGTTGATACTGGCCTGAACATAAAAAAATACATTCACAGACAACTGAACAATTTGCCTGTTTGCAGCTCGTTACTTGCTCTTGAGGGACACCTGGTCTAAAAGTAGTTAATCGTATTGAGGTTAGCTTTGGGGTTGGCATGGCTGAACCCAAAACTTTCTCTCATGCAAAGCGCAAGAGCTGTGTTTTCTTTCATTCTGGAGGTCAGATCAGATCCTGCCTTTGGGTAGCTGTGTGGCACGGCCGTTCAGGCCAGAGCAAATAGCCCACCTGTGAAGAAGAAATAGTGAGCTAATAATAATCCTGGTAAATATTCCAAGTTCTCTGTGTATAGACTAGTGCATGGATCAGGACTTGCTGGAAGCTTTTTTGTCTTCTTTTACACTAGTTTCACAGCCACCTGACTTCTATATGTTCAAGGTTTTTTTAATCTCTTTTTCTATTTCTTTGTCAGAAAGACAGTGGCTACTCCTAATGTGTATGCTTCTCTTGATATTACCATTTTTGTTTTATTCCTGCAGGGTGTTTTCTGGGGAGGTTCTAAATTGATGCCTTTTGCTTAAATTCTTGCCTTTTGAAAAGTAAATTCAGAAGCTGTTCTGAAACACTGTTATTTAGTTCGTTAAATAACTGAGAATGTTTGCCTTACCCAGATGCTGGCTGGACTGTTGGAAAAAATTAATTCAATTGCTACTCAGATGCTGTCCTCAGTATTCACGGGATCCTTGTTTACCGCTTTGTTTCATTGTAACTGAGACTTTGGGTGTCTCGAAGGGAATTCACTTTGAAACAGACTGAATGACATTTTTACTTCTCCCAATGTAATGAGGAGCTTTTCAAGTCTGAAAAGTGTGCTCTTCTCAGCAAGAGCAGGAGGTCTGTCTGTAGTGATAGTGATAAATGAAATGTTAAAGAAAGAAGGTGAGCGATATAGCTATAAATAATCAAACCAGAGAGAGAGAGAACAAAATGGAGGCCATTCCAAAAGACCAAAAGCCAAAACCCAGCAAAATTAAAAAAAAAATAAAAATTAAAAAATCTGTTGTATTTCTTAAATATAATGTATTGATGAAGGCTGTTTGTAGCAAAGGCTATTTGCAGTGACTGGGAGAACAGCCAAATAAAGGTTTATTGCTTACAGAGTCCTCTGCTTTTGCTGCTTCAGTGAGAATTCATTGTAATCTCTTTATTTAAATTCAGAAGACTTTGGATTGTTGTTGATATTCTATATTCTATTTCCATGCATTATTTTCATTGACTATTGCAACCAGAAGATGGTCATTAGTATATTAATATAATATTTTCTATATTACACAGTTAAAGTTCAAGAATAAAGGTAACTTAGATTATGTCTCATTTTTAGACCTATCACTACATGAATTATTTGGTCTAATGGCTAAGGTGATGAGAAACATGCAAGTATTCCTTTCTAGTATGTAGTCTGTCACATTTTATTATTTAAATATAATATTAAAAAAAAAAAAATTGCTCTTACCTTCATGGACATGGGAGTAAAGTAGGGTCCTTGGGAATCCCTGGGCTTTAGTTTTGAAGTTAAAGCCTGCCACCTACAAATTGTGCCCGTTTGACAAGAAAGGTTTTTGTTTGAAGGTTTTACAGGAATATCTTTTTGACAGATTGATTGTCTAAGTCTTCTTGTTGCTCTAATAACTCAGTTTTAATGGGAGAACTTTAATTGATGTCAAGCTCAAAAGTTCAGTGACAGACAATGTGCCTTCTCTTAGTTTAGAGGTTAAAAATAATTGACATTTTTGTATGCACAGAATAAACTGCCATAAAAATACTAATTTCTATGACTATTCAGATAAGAAGAGAGAAAACCAAATTCAAAATGACTGGTCAGCTTTCCCATAAGTTTTGAGACAGTGAATATGGCTCTATTAATAAATAGAATCAACAACCATTACTGAAATAATTAAGAAAAGCATGATAAGCCAGTGCTTGTTGTAATTACTGTTGCAGATGGAGTAGAATTACAGATTTGGAAATGTTTAAGTTTACTGATTATGTAGAAATTTTGAAAATACTTTTCAGAAGAGCAACTAATTTCTGAACTATTGTCGTAGAGAAAAATGATTAAATTTATTTTTTAACACAGATAACTCTTAAAAACAAACAAACAAAATCCACCATTTGCTAAAACACACTGCTGTCTCACGTACAACATGTTTTTCTGACGTTAAGAACATCTCGATGGAGGAGCCCGCAGGCGGAGTGGAAGGACATCCTGAGCCATGAGCCGGCGGAGTGCTCTGGGGAGGTGGTGTAGGGACAGTGTGGTCTGTGGTGTCCTCGGGGCCATGGCAGCTTTGCAGTGTAGCTGAAAATCAGATGATTTACCAAGATGAGCAGTGTCTGCAGGCTGTTCTCTCTGATCTGTATTGAGTAGTAAGACATAGCACAAAAAACCTGCATGCCTAAATTCATGAGCATGAGGTATATGATATAATTTTAAAAGCAGTTTAGCTTGGTTACTGACTTTTCAAGTCACCTTTTGGGTGAACCTTCACCTTACAGAAGTTACAGGTTTTTCCTATGGTTGTGTTGCTCCAGAATTTTCTGCATTTTTCTTGTAAACAACAAGACAACCGTTAGAAATAGGATACTTGACTCGAAATGTGACTCATCACACCTGAGTTCATCCATTTAATTCAGCCTAATCATTTATATTCGTTCTGCAGTCAGTGGAGAGGAAAAGGGAAGACTTGCCCTGACATCTTAAAGGGATATCCCGAGATGGGAAGAATTACCTTCTGGAAGTCCCTTTCTTGTAGCTGGCTAAAAATAACCCTATACTACTGTGGCTTAAAGCTAAATAATGCAAATTGTACCTTAGGTAAACCATACATATAGTTAATTGTTAGCAGCTCTTAGATAAAGGCTGAACTACAGCACACATACAAAAGAAGTACTGATACATGACACATTACTTTTACTACTTCCTGATTCATGAGAGCTAAAGGGTAAAACTATTAATTTATCTTGACAATTTTTAGTGGAATTTATGCATGAATGTGGCTATGTCTATGAAAGGCATAATAACTGAGCGTAATTCTACATTAATATAGTGTATTTAATTAAAAGTTAATATTTCAGATTTTTAATTAACACTTCAATTGAAAAACAAGTAGATCAAGCCCACATCAATTTTGAAATAATTTAGTCTGCAAACTATTCTAATGCAATGTTAAAATATTATTGACCAATGCAACCACTACATTTTCTGGGTTGTTTTTATTCCAGAAGAGTGTAGAACAAAGAAGAGAATGAATAGACTATTTTAATACAATTTTTATTCTGGCTAATCTTCGTGTAACAGAAGTATTTTGATTCTCAACAGAATAGTTTGCCTGAAGAAGGGATTCAACTTCAATTAAAATACCTGATATGATATGGGCTAATCGTCTAAGCTCCCATTGGAGCTCCCAGTCGGGATGTAAAGCTTTATTCACTTGCCTAAACACATGTATTTGTCTAGTCCTGTATCCAGAACATTCTTCATGGGTCTGATTGATAGATAAGACATATGGACTTATGCCATACTGAAGTGGCAGCTGTAAGTTGAGTGGGACAGTTTTCACATCTCCAGTGGCACAGCATGTCTTCGTTTAGGCAACTAATTTGAGCATCTCACAATAGACTCAATGGAATCTAACATGTGATTTGTCTCATCTTGCAGTAGACACATCTATTCTACGTGCTGCTTAATGTGTTGACTAGATTTTCCACTGTCTACCAGGGGAGCTTAGACAAAAAAAAAAAAAAAAAAAAAAGAAAACCAAAAACGTTTCACATATAGTTACCATCTGCATATGCCTGAATCTGGAGCTGAATCCCAGCATAAGTTTCTCATCATGTATTTGCTGACATTGTGCAAAAATTCCTCAAACGAAAATGCAAAAGAGAAGAAAAACCAATAACCAAGACAGAAGCATATTAATGTAGAAACTATGTACACTGAAAAAATATATGCTATGAAACACAATTTAAGATACGGCAACACATTCATTTATGTTCATTTTTCTCTCTACTTTTTCATACTCTCTCTTACTTTCATTCTATTCATATCTCTTTCCTTGTAATTTCCTGCCCAGTATCAGGTAATGTTTTCCTCTCCCATCGAGGTGTGACAAAAGCAGAGATAAATACTTCCCTGAGTGCTTCCCTGAGTGTCTGTAGGGCAATGGTCAGGACGTTTCAGCATGATCCGTCTGAGCCGGTTTCAAATATATACTTCATCTGGCTAAATATACGAAGAGGACTTTAAATGGTACCCTTGCTCTTTAGCCAACCACCTGCTGTTTTGGGGCTGATGGTGGTCTTGTTATGATTTTTGCATTTAAGATGGTGGGTCACTGGGCCTTAGTGGGTTTGCTAATTATTCTGCGTAGTGATCCTTGACCAGGGGACAGCAGTGATGGTGCTGTGCTTGGTGCTGGAGGGTGAGGCCAGGACGGGCCCTGGGCTTCA
>KL283662.1:27951-43441 GCA_000699545.1 Podiceps cristatus
TTACTTTCTCTCCACCTACACTTTCCCCTCAAACACAAATCTATGTGCAGCAAGCAGGCATCATCAGTCCAGTGTATTTAGGAGGTAAAAATGGAAGGACACTCACTTGTCTTAGTCTTCCAAATGTAAAGTATATTTAGCTAACAACCTACAATTCTTTATCAGGCAGCCATTTAGTATGTTGAAATAACTCTTTTGCTATGTTTGCTTCACCTTAAAATTCTCATCCCAGGGAAAATTTTGAATACATTTTCATGCTTCTGTTGTCACGTAACGTATTTTTATTTAAGTTCTGCATTTATCAGATTTAGACTAGAATATATTAAAATAAAAGCTTATGATGCGTACCTACTGCAAATTTCAAATTTGATGAGAATAACATCTGTAAGAATCATACATTGTTGATAGACATAATCTGTATAATCTTCAAGTTTTATCATGCATAAAATGGGGACCTTAAAGTTTTATTGGCTTGTGAGAATTTTTGCTGCACGCAGAAATGTTAGCTGTTTATATTTATAGCTCATGGAGACACCTGTGGTCCCAGAAGAATTCTTCTCCACAAGACTCATTATAATCTTACACATTTTACCCTCAGTTTCCTTCTCTGCCTCACTTCCTACATCCCTTCTTAAATTCCTAAAGAAGTGGCCTATTATTTTTCCTTAGATGAGGATCATCTAGTCAGTTAAAACACAGATAGGAACCTAATGTTTGTAAATGTCACCATTAAATGTGACTACTTATGTATAACTTCTTATTTCACTGAAAGCAGCTGAAATTTTTCTGTTATCAGAAATAAATTCATGTTGAAAATGATACAGTATTTTGAAATGAAAATATTCTCATTGCTCTGTATATGCAGATACTTGTCATAAATCACAGAATTTACAGAAGCATGATGTTTGTTAAAAAGGAAGACATTCTGTCTTTATACACATACAGATATGTATTCCAATGGCAAAGCTGTTAGGCATTTAACTGATATTATCAAAAACTTCCTGGTGCAAGAACAATAAGTTGTTATTTCCCAGGGTCTTCATGAGGTAAACTGTGATCTTTTTTTACTTTTACCATTGCCAAGACTTGATACACATAGTTCACGATCACAAGAGTCATTCTAGGTCATGACTACAATGAAGATTGCTTTTACTAAACTCAGGATAACTAGAAATATTTCCATAAGATTTTCAAAATTGATGAAAACAATGACTGAAGCAAAAATTGGAAGAACTTGGAATTAAGAGCAAGTACACTCAACACAAGCTCTGCTGAAAGTCAAAGGTAAATCTGAAATTAATCTTTTCTTCTGTTCTCATGAGCTTACTCATGCAGATTGCATGACATCATTTGTCTTCATAACTCAAATTCATACTGATGCACAAAAATAAGACAAGTTCCAGATGCCATGGTTACCCACTAATATACCTAATTTTGAGCATGGGAACAGTCCATTCAAATCATAAGGAGACAGGTGATTTAAGTACTTTGTTATACTGGGACCAAAAATATAAATTGGGAAATAAATGGGATTTGTAAAAATGTTTTTCCCTACATGGTGTGCTAGCGACATCAGTGAAATACTTCATTTGGTGGGTTTTACTTAAAAATTGTCTCATGATTCCTTCAGTAATATTTTAGCTTTGCAGCCTCCTCAAATAGCCTCCTAAAATGTTCCACAGGAACAAAGAAGTTGTTAGTCAATAATTGTTGCAGTTGCTAGTGCTGACTCTTAAAAAAGTAAATATTAAATTTGCAATTTAGCATGTATAATTTATGATGTTTGCCTGTTAAGCCAGTTTTATATTTTAAAAAATTCTTTATCATTTGCTTTAGCTGGGAAGGTTTCCACATATTAATATCCACAAAGTATGTTTTGCTATCTAGGTGCAGTGCTATTTTGGGTTGTAAAATTGGTAATCTGGAGTGAAAACATCTGTTTCTTCTAGATTCTCTGACAATAACTTCTGTTATCTTGACCAGCTTTGAAGAAGAATGTATCCCTAGAGAATCTGATGGAGATGTTAATATATCAACTTTGTTTTATTATTTCAAGTTGGCATCTCATTTCTTAAAACATTTTATCTAATTAAAAGCAAAGTCTGTTGGACATTTATAGTTCATTAGCTAGATAAACCAGGATTATTTTGCTAGCAAGCAATTAATACATTTTAAAAAAATATTTTTAATAGTATGGATCAGGATTTATCCAAAAAGAGATTTCATTTTTACTTTCCATGAACAATTGATGCAGGAAGTGTAATGCCAAAGTTGTTAAGATTTGAACTAGCTTTCTATTTAACAGCTGATTTTTCTAACTGTGCTAATATACACATGCTTACTTGAATTGCCCTAGAACCTGCTACTTTATATGAAGATACAATTAATTTAGTAGCCAAGGGAAAATTTGCCAGAAAATCTAGGGTCTTCATGCAATGCAAGTGCCACATATGTATATCACAGAAGATATATAGTTCACAGAAAATATGTAGTTCACTGTAAACACAAGAAAATCCATGATATGTAGAGTTATAAAGTGAAGACATCTTTGATTTAAAAGGAGCCCAAGTATCCAAGTTTAAAAGGGTTAAAAAGGTTGTTTACTACTCTAGAGGTGAGTGATGAATGGAACTGCTTTGCAAGTAAGTCTGAGATAATAGTGGGGGCACTTGGATGTGATGACAGTGGGAGGGAATACACCGGTCTGGCATATCTTTTATTTTTTCTGCCATTAAAGGTGTCTTTTTACAAAGAGAAGCCTGTTGTTTTATGCATCTTTATGTAACACTCATAGTGGAAGGAGGGCATGGTTTAATTACAGAAAAACAGGGAAAGTTTAGATACATACCTCCGAGTTTTACTTTGTCAGTCTACTTAAACAGTTGTTTTTGTTTTCTGTTTTAAAGAAAATCTCTTTCTCCTCAGGAGTTTTTTTGCTATCTCTAAAAAGCTCCTTATCTTACCAAATACAGGTATCAGAGCAGGATGAGACTGACACCTCTGCAGTTTCCATTTGCTGTATTGGCTGGGTCCCCAGTGACCGCAGTGAGAACTTAGCCACCTCCCATGTAGATGTCTACATAGTAGGCACCCGAGTTTAGGTAGCTGAATCTGGACCTGAACCCACAGTCCAGGACATGTCAGGTGTTCCTGACCCTGATCAGCTGTAGGAGTGTAATCACAATTACATGGCTAATGAAGCGGAATGCACTGAGCTCCATGATGCTGGGACTAGACTGCTGCTGGTACCTCTGCTTGCAGACGTCATGCTAGCTCAGCCCTGTCCACACTGTGCTATGATCTTTGCTGTCACTGCAGTGACATACATCCCAAGAAAGCTATTTTGCTGTAAAAAACCAATCCTGCCTTTAAAGGCAGCCACAGCAGAACATGGAAGACCAGTAATCCTGTGTTTTCTTGCCAAAGGAATGATTTGATTCATTTTAGATTAGGGCATGGGTGTCAACTGGTGTATATCTAGGGAGGAGCACCCTGGAGCCAAGCACTGGGAAACCCAAACTGGCAGCATGTCCACACCCTGGAAGCACCTTCAGAGACAATGGAACAAATCCTCAGATTGGGAGGATACCTGTGTTTTGGGGTTTTTTGTTTTTTGGTTTTTTTTGTTTGTTTGTTTGTTTGTTTTTTTCCAGGAGCCCTCAGTGTTGGAAATGGCTGAATTTAGTATTTTAAGGCAATAGCTGTAACCACTGTTTGGTAAGCCCCATGCTGGTGAATGACAAGGAGTAGGGTCCATGAGCTGGACTGGTTGAAGCACAGAGGAGATGGAACCCTCTGGACGAGGGAGCTCCATTTCATTCACTGTGACAAGGTCCATGTCACACACCGTTGCTCTTAACCTTGTTTATGAGATAGATGGAAATATCAGAGGCGGAACTGGTTTTGTTTTGTTGTTATTATTGCCAAGGCTGATCCTGTCTCATTTTTAAAAACAAAACAGTGAGGACTGTGGTTGCTGAAAGTATACATTGGTGGTCTAATATAGAATTGTAGAATAATCTGGGCTGGAAGGGACCTCAAACGCCCATCTAGCCCAACCCCCCTGCCATGAGCAGAGCCATCTGCATCTATATCAGGTTGCCCAGAGCCACATCCAACCTGGCCTTGAAGGTATCCAGGGATGGGGCTTCTACTACTTCTCTGGGATACCTGTTCCAGTGTTTCACCACACTCAGTGTAAAGAATTCCTTCCTTGTATCTAGTCTATATCTCCCCTCTTTCAGTTTAAAACCGTTCCCCCTTGTCCTGTCACTACAGGCCCCGCTAAAAAGTTTGTCCCCATCTTTCTTATAGGCCCCCTTTAAGTATTGAAAGGCGGCAATATGTTCCCCCCGCAGCCTTCTCTTCTCCAGGCTGAACAAGCCCAACTCTCTCAGCCTGCCCTCACAGCAGAGCTGCTCCAGCCCTCGGATCATCCCTGTGTCCCTCCTCTGGCCCCGCTCCAACAGCTCCGTGTCTCTCCTGTGCTGAGGCCCCAGAGCAGACGCAGCACTGCAGGTGGGGTCTCACCAGAGCGGGGCAGAGGGGCAGAATCCCCTCCCTCGACCTGCTGGCCACGCTGCTGGGGATGGTTATGTCTCTGTTCAAGCCAATGAACATTCTGCAGTGAGTTTGGGGCCGTGCAGAACTAGGCCATGCTCTTTTGTGAAACTCAGCTGTTGCTCATGCCTTTTTAAGGGTTAGGCATTTATGGAGCAAAGAAGAGTCCTGCTAATGATACTGTTGAACAAAAAATATTTTCCTTGTGGTTTAATGGTATTTTCAGAATCTCTTGTACATTTGTCTTATCTTTTCCTGTGAAAGAAAACATTTTTTCTTAATTCAAACATTTAGACTGTGTGCTGTCACTCTAGGCACTGTTGGATTGTATACAGGGTTTACAAGATGGTTCAGTAACATGGTGTAAGCGGAGGTGATACAAGAAATCTAATGCAAGAAATTGTCTTCAGCCAGATGGAGATGTATCTTGCTGATAGGTGATTACAAGGCTGCTTTTAAAACAGCAAATGGCTCTTGGGCCATTTGTCTAGCTTTGGGACCAAAGTGACCTTAGTCTAGCAGTATCTGCATCTGTTGGTTGGGGATACCACCTTTTTTTTTTTCTTTCAGTGCTTTTTTAATTTAAATGTAATTCATGGACACATACATTGCCAAATAAGATACAGGTACATAAACTCATGTAACAGAAGTTCACTTCCCAAGACTGTAAGAGTTGTCTATCTGTTCCCAAGGCTAGCATAATGTATGGTAACTAAATTGCTCTTGATTGCCAGGATTGTGAACTGAGACAGTCAAGGCAAAATCTTTCAGTAGTGCAGAATATTTCATTGTTCTTTTGATATCAGCTCGGTTCGTGGAGACGCATTTTTCCTGGTAAGCGCTTCTTTTGGCTTCCTTTAGAAAAATACTGTGCTTCTGGTTTATGCTGTGATGGTACGAAGTAGGGTTATTGTGCAGGCAGTTTCATGAGGATTGCATTCATGTGCGTGTTCTCAACCCAGAGCTGCCTACTCACTCAGGTCTGTTGTGCTGATTCGTGCAGTTGCTCTTACCACAGAGCCAAGCTCTTACCAAGGCCCAGCACAGCAAAAAGGTGAGGCGCAGTAAAAGGGCTGATCAAAAACATGCTACCTGTCCAGCCAACCTGTTATCTGAGTATAAGATTGTTCAATAGTAATGAATACAAAGAATAGGGCTCAGCTCATCTAATTTAGGCTACTGAAGTGAGGTGTTCCACCTGCCCTGTACTTCCTGTTTGGTCAATATAAACAGAAGATTATCATAGATGTCATAAGGTATCTGCATGGATGTTAGCTTAGCACTAAAATATCAGTAACTGTATCAATTGGGAAGGTTGGAGAAGGAAACACATCTCCTTAGAATTGTAATTTATTTAGCTCAGGTATATAGTAAAAGATAATATGCTACAAATGTTTATGGATATGTGGCAGTAAACAAAACCAGAACTCTTTCTCTAGCAAGGTGAGGAAGGACCTGCTACAGATAAGTAGTGGCTGTGCTGGAGCAATCTGCTTTGCGGTCTTCATTTGCTGTTATTCCTATTGGAGCTGTAACTCTTTTTGTACTTGCTTTTTTACCTCCTTTGCATTGTAACCATACATATGATGTTTTACATACACTGGATAAATTGTCTTTCCTCTCTTTATTATGCCCTAAAACAAGTTCTGCATAGGCCTGGAGGTGGCTTCTCTTTGGACATGAATAATTGACCTTTTGTGATTTGCGTTTACATGTGTGGGACCTCTGTTGTTATCCTGTGCTCGTACTCTTTGGGGACCTTGCTACAACTTCTGGGGACATGGCAAGGACAAGATTGGTGGAATGAAGTAATCTCTTAGACTTACTAAGTATGACTGGAAAAAAATCTGCAAGTGGAACTGAAGATACATAGGCACCTCAGTGCTCATGTATGCATATAAGTGCCCGTCTCTTTCTGATATCTGCACAGACTGATGCCTAATTCAGAGTGTCTCAGTTTCAGACACCCCCTGTTAGGTGGTGTTAGTCCAGCTGACAGTGAAACACAAAGAAATGTAATGCTGAGACTGCAACGAAGATGACTGTGTAGTGTCAGTTGTGCCAGAGCAAAAGGGAATGGAGGAATGCTGACAAGGTGACTTTACAGGCAGTTGTAGGGGTTCCATACCAGTGCTGGCAAGCATTGTTAGTGAGGTACTAATATGAACTACGACAAATGGTGACGATGGCTGACACCAGGACCCAGGTGGAAACATTGCACAGCAAATAAGCAGATAATTAATGAAGACCTAATCTGTGAGAGGTGAAAAAGCTTCTGCTTTCTTCAAAAGAGAACTAGTGGAGGGATGCAAAGAAAGTCACTCAGTGATCGAACTTTTGGGGATGGAGAACAATCATTGATATTTCTTGAGGCCAAAGAAAAGAACATTGAGAAACTAAGGTGAGAGAGCCCTCGGTTAGCATTTCAGTTATGTGACTAGGCAGGAAAGAACAATTACACGGAGCTAATCTGCAAGAGTTTTAGATGTAGGTTGGATGTGAGGCTCTTAAGAGGCATGTGAATCCAAACTGACTAAAAAGATATGTGAGGGTAAGGAGGACAATGATAGTGCTATGAAGAAAGGAAATAAATGGAAAGATTTTCAGGGGGGGCAGGAAATGACAACTGTGGTGCTGGCACGGAGAGTAAACTGATTGCTCGACATCAGTAAAGACCTGGCAGAGGAGTGCGCTGAACTTTGATTTGAAGAGAGTGAGGTTAGTTTAATTGGAGGGAAGGAGATCAGTGAATTGTCAGCACAGGGAACACTGGTGGATTACATGTAGTCTGTGGTGAAATTACCCAGAGGTGAGAGGGGAAGAGGGACAAGCGGATCAAGGATAGCAGCTCTTCAGCAAGAGGACACAGTGATGCACATATGAAGAGAGATCAGAGGAGAGCTGGAAGATGAAGCAGCCTCCAAAGTCAGGAATAGTACAGGCAGCCATGTCAAAACCAGTGACTGCTGGGAGGACAAGGAAGAAACTTGGACTTCAGTAAGACTGATTTTGTTGGCAATAAAATGAAATACTCTTGTATTATAAAGTATTTCTAAAGTTTCTGTCACTAACTGAAGGAAAAAAAAAAATAGATTGAGGGCCAAACTGAGACCTGAATTGAAATCCGCGCTTGTAGTAGTTTACATTACAGCTTTGTCTAGGAAAATCCTATTTTTTGGTACAAATATATACGCTAACATGGTAGAGAAGTACATGACCTGCATTAGGGTGTAGAGCTGACCCCACCTGATGCTGTGAATATTGCACAAGATTTATGCTCTTTACAAGGAGAAATAGGCAGCAGGTAATGTACAACTTTCTTGTTGCCCCTGCAGGTTCTTTTGTCTTACAGGGTAAACTAATTTCCTTTCTCTGCCATAAATGCATGTACATGCATACCAAGGAAAAGAAGCTTTATGTCTGGTATACTGACATTCAAAAAGCCATTGGTTAAACCTGCAGTCACTTCATAGGTTTACAAGGACTTTGATGTTCTGTCATTATACTAGTCAAACTGCAGAATAAGTATCTCCTCACTTAAATGGTTACTAAGATTATCCCATGTTCTGAATATTGTACAGAAAATCTAGTGAGTATATTCTTCTGACACAAAGTATATTTAGTCAGTGTATATTCTGAAGTGCTAGCAATTAGTATGTCAATGCATAGAAGAACTTGAAATACTAAATATGTGCTGTAGCTTATCATTAAATAAATTACTTCAGTGACACTTGTGCAAGTTGTTTATTTCCATTGTAACTACCAGAGCATGGTATATTTGGTGCAAACTAATGATGTAGTTTCATTTAGAAAAAGAACCTCAAATACATTTTCATGTTTAATAATTTCAGCCAAGATATACAAGCAGTTCACTTATTCTTTGTATTTTGTCAGCCATTATTCTTCATCATAAGAATAATTTGACTTTTCAGTTATGAGGTACCCTGCTGGAATATTAATTTTTGGCTTTGTGAGATTTCTGAAGAGTGTTCAGAATATGTAACTATTCAGAATACAGATTTCAGGCAGAAGTATTAACACTTTGAGCAATAATGATAAATCATTCCCTACTTCAGCAATGTTTTCATGTTAAGTAGGTATATGTCAGTAGTAAACTGATTAAAATGTTCCTTTTGTTTGAACTTTGTTAGAGATCATTTATTCATACAGCTGTTTTAACATATTTTGGTAAATGGAACTTCACTTTTCTATTTCTTATTAAAGTCTGAGATACGTATTGTGGGAGTGTCAACAGCAGCACACTTGCTAAGATTGCCTGGAAAATTACAACTGAATTGTGATAATATATTTTCTTTTTTATAGCTTAACTGAATTTTGGCTTATATATTTAACTTAATTCCTTAATGTTTACACAAAATTTCAAATCAAAATGTATGCTAATTTATACTGACTTTTAACTTCACGTTTCTTTCTCTTCCTCGTTACCTTCCCACGCCTATAAGCATTCCGATAATAAGTTGGAGACTAGGACTATATAATGTAAGCACATGCAAAGCTAGATCCCTTTCTCTAACATCAAGGTAAGCTTTTAGCATATCTCTAGATCAGTTAGCTACTTGTAACAAGTGTGTTTCAGAAAAAAGAATGCTTTTGAAAAGCTTTTTGTTCCTCTCTTTCCATCAAAGCCGAACTTTTCATCTGGTTTCCTGTGCAATCATACTGCTGTGAATGTGTCTCTGTGTTTCCCACCTAATAACTTCTGAATGTGCTTATCAACTTCAAACACTTTTGACAGAGGAGAGGATGGTGGGGAGAGAGGGCTTGATTTCTCAAATATAATTAAAATCCCTGAAATTTCATCAAAGTCGGTGGCTGGGAAGAGGAAAAGAAACCCAATTAGTATTCCCACTGAGAGAAAGTGCAGTCTGAGCCCACACTTCCCCACACACTGAAAAAATCCATGCAGGTGAGTGTCATTATAACTTATGGAAGAAAGCTTCAGCTGGAGCTTTCTACTTAAGACATAGAATCAATCAAACTTAAGACAAAAATTGGTAGGAAATAAGGCTTTATTATTTTCTGGTGTTCATAGAGCTGCTTCTCAGTAAAGGAAAGATTCACCTCATCTCAGTTTTCCATTCTACCGGGTTGGTATCTTTATTCCCCCACCCAGCTCTCTGTTGTAGTCACTGGAGAGAAATCACTTGTAGAAGGTGGTACATTCCATCCTAACACAAACAACTAAGAAAAATCAGATGAATTCTGTCCTAGAAAGACCAGTAGCTCAGAGGTAGGCTTGTACAGGTGTGTCCCACAACATATATTCTTTTCTCACATGTACATGAATTGCCTTTGTAAGGATAGCTGTGGAGAAGCAAGCAGGAGAGGTTGTGGAGTGGTCTTTATAGCATCCAAGGACAAAGCAAAAATAACTGGGGAATGGCAGGCAGCAAAGCAGAGGTGGCACTCAGCTTTAGGGAGATGCAGGGAGGGATGATTAACATGGAGGGACTGTGGCCAAGAGCTTCTATATAAGGAAACTGATGCCATTGCAATGATGGTTTGGCTAGAGTGTTCTATTAATCTGCTTATTGTTAGTCAGAGTTAAACATAAATTGATCATTTGCGCCCTTGGATTTTAAAGAAATAAGTAGCTGGTCAGTCATCCTGCTTCTCCCTGAAACAAGAACACAGTGATGTGAGTCCAATTGTGACTCATAACTTTAAGACTGGACTGAAAATCTCCTTTCTCACTTCAGCTTGGGTGACATTCCCTAGCTGGAGAACCAAATTTCTAAATCCCCTTGAGAATCCTGGCTGGTTATTGCCACCACTGGCCTCTCTGACTACTGGAACATCAAATATTTCATGGGAAGGCATGAGGCCACCACCACCTTTAGAAGGGGCAGAGATTATAAGCTGTATGCCCAGGAGCAACATGGTTCAAGCTCATAAACAGCTGGGTGGAAGATAGCCCTGTTCTGACAAACTGTGAATCTTAAGCTGGTGTTAAGTGAGTTGGTGGGAGAATGCAGAAAGGGGAATTTGAGAAGGGAACAACTTCAGCCTAGTAGAGATGACTGTAAGTAGAGAAGAACCAGTGAAGTGCTTGCTCATTTCCTTGCTTTTTGTAATTTGACTTGGAGAGATAAAAAGCCAAACTGTCTTAACTCTGTTTTTATTCCACCTGGGAGTTGATATAAAATTTACATACATTTTTTGTATTGAGCAAGGCATATTTGAATTCTCACATGTGTAATGTCATATGTGCTGATATAAATGAGGTTTTTTTGTCAACTTCATACAGTTATTGCATCAAATGCCAAGTTTCCAGTTAATTACAACATGCTCAATTTGATTAGACAGTCACTATAGTTGCTGAACAAGAGTCTTATTCAAAGATTATTGAAATTAGAAACTGATTTTCTAATTAAAAATGGTACTTCTGCAATTACCAGAATTAGTCAGAAAGTGCTGGATTGAGAATATTTGCTTGGAGAAATTCTGTCTCTCTAAACATTGTTTTGAAAAACAACTTGCAAGAGACCCAATCACAAATGTAACTTAAATGGCAGGAAGAGATGTGAAGTCTGGGTTGTTTGGGGTTTTCTTTTTTTTTTTTTTGGTTAGGGGTCACTTATATTCTACTTGCCTTGAAAAAGTCTAGTAAAGAAAAAGGGAAGAATTAATCCTGGAAAAGTTTGAAAAAGAATTCTGCTTGTGGTTTGGTTTTGGTTTTTTTTTTTTTTTTTTTTTTCCTTCCCCTTTGTAGTAGGAACATATTTAATTAAATATTCCTAAATAATTTTAAAAATATTTGTGGGCATTTCTTCGCCTGCATTCTTTTGTTATCAAGCCTTCTTTTTTACTCCTTGCTGACAATGAAGGCTGAACAAAACCCATTAAAGGTTCAAAACTAAGTGGCATCCATACATGTAAATTGTTTTCCTAGTACTATGGAAATTACCTGAAGAATAGCCTTTCTAAAGGCAAAAGGGAAAAAAACCCCACCCACCAGAATTATTCCAAGCACTCAAGAAATATTCATATTCCATCTCTAGCACTGGAAGGATATTATTGCCAAGCTTTTGCTTAGGATTTTGTTTCATAATGCTACAGCTGAAATGCGTCAGAATGCATCGCTGTACCTTCTAAGAAAGGAAATATACAGTCTATTGACCTCAGCTGAGAAGGCCAAATTCAGAGAAATAAACTAAAATCAAAAATGTCTTAACATATCTGAAGCAATGATCCTGATATTTTAGAAAGATAATAATGTGATTTTTGTGGTGGGGTTTAGGGATGGTTCAGAATCACTTGACAACACTTAAGCCAACCATTTCATTGTCCAAGCTGTTCAAAAGAAAATGAAACAACTAAAAAAATAAAGGGGGGAGACAGGGGTGCAAGTAGCCTTTGTGTATATGATTGGCACAGGCCATCTGGTCTCCTGTATAACTCGCTTGTTGGGGATCTTCCATGACACTTCTGTGTCATCTTGTGAGCCAAGTGTAGGCCCATGAGGCAACGCCCAGTGGGTTGCTGATGCACGCTTGCATTCCTGGAGCACGAATCCAGCTCTTCCACCGCAGAGGTGGAGATGGGAAGAGAGAGGCAGAAGTTAGTGAAGCAACCAGCTCAGTTTTCACACACTTATTGAAAATAATGAAGATAGTAAAACGTCTTAAATAATTAAATAATAATTAAAAAAAATTATTCCTGGTTTTCCCTCATTTCAGCCACTCTGTAATCCTTCTCCCAATGCAGGCCTGAGTAACGTGATGGTGTGGGTTAGGTGACAATACTGGAATTAATGTGGTCTTTCTCAAAGAAACTTCTGAAAATTTAGTGCATTTTTAGGAGTTGAGAACTGGAGTTTCTCAAGCTCTGACCTTTCAATTTGAAGCACCTTAATGGTTGTCTGTCACTTGTAACAGTCAAACTCCAATTGATTCTTCTGATTAACTTGCAACACCTATGAACTAGTCATGTATCTAGCCCATGTTAAAACATCCTGCTAGTGATACTTACCTGCCTCTTTATACTGAACTACTTCTGTCTTGTCCATCTCTTAGGTCTTCCCTTTCATCTTGTAAGACATGTTGGTATATGTCTGTGACAGTCTATAAGGATATATTTGTATAATATCTACTTCTCTCATGCTTTGTATATGGGAGCTTTAACGTGCTGAGGAACTGATGCACTTAGAATAGAATTCATTTTATTTAACCTTAGTTTACCAGTGCACTTAAAATTAGACCTATAGTTAACAAAAGCTTGCTTTGTATTGGGCACAAAAGAGCTGAGGTCTGTGGTTTCTATAGACTAGGAAGACCTGTGCACTGCAGTGCACCGTGATGGCAGAGGGGGCTTGGGAGGTTCCAGCTGCCCCTTATTTGCCTTTGGTTGGCATTTCATGGTGGGCTGGAGAGAAGCCTCCAAGTGCACCCTGATAAAACGAAAATCTCTACCCTCTGCTCTTGTTTTAGGCTGGATGGCCTAAAGCATAGATTTTGTGGTAGAAAGTTTACTGGCTTTAAAACATCAAGAACGTTTTGTCAGGAGGCATCTGTTGAGTTCATAATGAAAAATAATCATTAGTGCACAGTAAACATCTTTCTACATTTGAATTCAGAATGCAATTACATTGCTCCTTTGTCCTGGTAAACTGCTGCACATGAGTTCTCTGTCATCACATTATGTGGCACATGAATGGGAGTCTCAAAGCAGGGAGAAAGAGGAGAGGGGAATGGGGTGTAACATATTCTTTCTTATGTAGCATCTGGTGTTTTAGCAAAGTCTAGGGCTTTTAGAGTAGTTGAGAGTGCTCTGTTGAAATTATTATAGAATTGACTGATTAATCTCTACTGTAAAATGTCATTTTCCTTTTATCCTATGCTTTAATCAAAATAAAAGAGTACATTGGGAAAAAAAACCAAAAACTTAAGAAAAGTGCCACAAGATACCATTTATGAGGGTTGGGATTAAAGACATTCATAGAAATAATATTCAGACAACTTCCATTCCTGAATCCTCACTGAGAAAATGCAAGATAATACAGAGGAAGTAAAGGTTATTTAACGTGAAGCATTTTGGAACTAAAATAAATCACAGTTAATTTCAGCCATGTCCATAATCTTCAGTTTGTTTAGACCATGTAGAAATATAATGTAGTCTAAAAATTTTTTGTAGATACAGTTTGTTTCAAAAATAGACAAAACACTTTATTTTTTGAGAAGTTTCTATAGCAGACAGGTTTGAGCTATAAAAAGGTATTTTAACAAAAATGTGATTAAGCACCAATTTTGCTTTTGCAAAGCAAAGAACATATAATTGTCAAAAGTGAGTTTGCAATATGTTAAATGTTTCATAAAATACACAAACACTAACTGTAAACATTGCAAAACCTGTCTCAGCAGTCCTAGTGCATTCATTTTTTCACATTAAATCTCATTAGTTTTATATAAATCTATCTCATTAGTAGAATCTTTGTATCAGAACCATACAAACAATTCATGAGAACAATTCACTACCAGGAATACTGAGATTTGTACTCACAATCAGTACATGAGTCTCTTAAAGTACTGTCAGATAAGACATCATTGATATTCTCTTCTAGTCATCTATGATGATTTTAATCTTCTTAAGCTCAGACTCACAACTACACCTCATTACACAGATGTGTGGGAGAGGAATAAGTATGGCTTTTCCAAGGATCTGAATCAATTTCATATATTTTCATTTCCTAGGTTTTAGAATGGTGTGAAGCTTTCATAACAAAAACAGAAGCAACAAATTGAGGACTAGACTTGTTTTGGGGTCTGCCTGGAGGATGTGGAGAGCAAATATATTGCTCGTGTGCAACAATAGATCCAAGGGTGACATGAAGTTGTGATAAACTCAAAAAATCAGTAGCAGAGCATCTTGAATCTTTATGTCACACTTTACCACGGCATGTCCTACCTCAGCAGGCAGGAAGAGAACTTGCCTGTCTACATAGAACATGTTCCCCAATGATGAATGGGAAGTCTACTCTGCCTCTAGGATTTGCATATTATAGCACCAAATAATGGATTGTTAGGGACTATTTGGGGACTCAAATAGTCTTGGCAATAAAAAAAAAAAAAAAAAAAAATTGTCATTAATGTACTGGGAACTCATGTGAATTGAAACTATTTAAACTAAATTTACCAGCAGAATTTGCTAAAAGGTGTGCAAATTTAAGTTTGCAGAAATTATCTTAGCTCTGCTAAATGTAGTGGTAAACAATTTGCCTAGCTGCACATTGGCACTAAAAGTAAACACTGTGTTTGCAATGCTTTGGTCTCTTTGGAGCACAAATATTAGAGACAAAATCAGCATTTGTTACATTGCAAAACCGAGAAAAATCATCTGACTAAAGACAGAGCTGTGATATATTCCTTTTTTTGCCAACATACAGCACATAAGATCGCTTGCGTTCAAATAGTCATGACAACACTGCTTGGCAAAGAATAGAGTTATTGCTTTGATGATAAACTTCTGTAGTTTTGACAGCTCACTTTGGAGCTTTAACATTGTATAGTGTGCATTTCTTGGGAGTAATATAGTCTTTTAAATGAACTATACAGAGCAGAGCTTCCTCTGTTCTGTTTTCCTGGCTCTCACCTTGGCTGAAGGTTGGTTGGTAAAAGCCTTCTTGGGAAAAGGATGCACTCAACATGTTCAAACATGGCTGGTTCACTCTAGATATTGTTAGGTAGAAAGCAAATGATGTTAACTTGGGGCAATCTTGTCAGCTGCTGTGGGTAATTAAATCATTCATGTCAAGAGAAACCCTGTTTTCACTTGAAGCTGCAACTTATCTGTTGGAGACTCTGACAGGTGTTTCAGGCCATAGGGCAGATAGATGGAGAAAAGTCAAAACTTCTGTGGGTGAAGCAAAGATGGGTGCACAGGGGAATCATAGATTCATAGATTCATAGAAAGG
>JMFS01114516.1:0-17611 GCA_000699545.1 Podiceps cristatus
ATTCTATGATTCTATGATTCTATGACCTCTGCACAGATATTTTTGGAGAAATCCAAGAGGTCTGAGGTCTGGAAGATGGTTTCATCATACTTTCTGTCTAAACATAAATTGCCAAATTCCAAGTAAAAAATTTGTTTCTTCCATTAGTTCTGTCAAATTTTTGGCTCAATACACTTTGAATATTTCAGTTTGTTTGTTTTGTCTTATTTTGCTGTGTTTTCCATGAAGTAGGAGATTTTTGGGTGTTTTATCATATTACTATCTGAAATTCTGAAACATATCCAGAAAACAAGATAAGAAACTTTTATCAGAAGACCTCTTTTCAGCTTTTAAAATTGAATTCTAAAGAAAATCCTAGATAATTTTGTTGTTCAGAAAATTCTATAAACTGGTGCTCCAATAGCCCTAATAATTACATTTTAGAATGGCATTCAAACATTTTTTTCCTATGTAGATAATTGATTAACAAGTTAGTGTCTCAGTGCACAAAACCTGTGTATAAGCAGGAAAGCCATAGGCAAGAAATGGTGCATTTGAATAGGAGTTCTCTACATTAGTCTTGAAAATATCCCATGAGATTTTTTGCTGTCCCCACTCACACAGACTTTTAAAAGTACCTGGGGATTTCACATTACTCAGATACCTGCAAGGATGTGAATCAAATTTGTTACTGTTGATATGAACATTAAATGGCTTTCTACAACCTGTCATTTCATATATTACTGAATGTCCCCATTATGCTGTAAGTGTAGACGGTTTCTTATCCCTTTTTAAAAATGAAATTGCAGAAATTTTTTGAGCACTTGCATTATTCTATTACTGAAACATAATTGTTGCAAGAAGCTGATGCTAGCAGCAGCAGCAGTTGCTGTGTGCTGGGAGGAGTGAGAGTCTTGTGAGCTCCCCGGGGAGTGTCTGAGGCAGTTTCTGGGTCTCTGGCTTTCTTAGGTTGTGTGTGTGTGTAGGGATAAACCAGTAGCTGAGAGGTCTCACAAGAGAGATGGGTGAGAGCTGGGCAGTGCCAGCAATCCCCAAGGCCAGTTCATATGTGAGAAGCCACATAAAACTAGCCCATAGGGAGCACCAGCAGCCAGGGTGTGCAAACAAGGAGGAAGAGGCCAGTCAGTCTGCATGGCTGTTCATGTGGAATGGTGTGCAGAAAGGGCCGTGAGCTTTGGCAGTTTTCGTGCTGCTGCCAGCTCTGCTCACCCATGGATATAGGCTGCAGCCTCAAAGGTCAACTCACCTAACTGGTGGCTGTGCAAGTCTACCCAGCAGCCTGTGGTCTCCAGAGAATAAAGGGCTTTTTAGGCAGTGTTTTGATGATGTCAGAAGCACGGTAGCAGAGACCAGGCAACAGTCTCTGCAGCTGACAGGAACCAACTACTGAGTCAAGCTAGCCTGGGATGAGTGGAGGTGGCCACACAGACAGAGCTTCTTATCAGGGAAGCTACTGTCCAGGTGGAGGGCTGCAAAAACTGCACCCTCGCCTCCTGGGTGGAATATCCACCTGCACAAGTTGTGCTCTGGTGGAGTCACTCAAGCAGTGGGTGGAGGAGCTACAGAAGGAAATGATCAGGTTACACGCTATTAGGGAGAGGGAATCAGAATTAGATAATTATTTGAGACTGCAAGAAGAAATATTGAGGCCCATGGCACTGACTTTGAAGGAGTACCAGGCAAAGGGTGTCAACAGCGAACAGATGACATCCTGGAGAAGGAGGACCCATGGCCTCTGGTGAGTCATGGGAAGAGAAAAAGATATGAAACCTTCACAGCTGTCAAAACTAATGAGCAAGATTCACGGGGAGAAAGAGTACCAGCAGCATGTAATAAAAGCTGAAAAAGAAAGTGGTGAGTGCTAGTAGTAGGTGACTCTGCTGAAACACACTGAGGCACTGTCCTGGTTTCAGCTGGGATAGAGTTAATTTTCTTCCTAGTAGCTGGTATAACGCTGCGTTTTGTATTTAATATAAGAATAATGTTGATAACACAATGAAGTTTTTAGTTGTTGCTAAGTAGTTGTAGTGCTTATGTTAATTCAAGGACTTTCCAGTTTCCCATGCTCTGCCAGCAGGGAGGTACACAAGAAGCTGGGAGGGAGCACAACCAGGACAGCTGAGCCAGACTGGCTCAAGGGGTATTCCATACTATATAATGTCATGCTCAGTACATAAAACTGGAGTTGGCCAGGGGGCAGGAATTGCTGATCAGGGACAGGCTATCAATCACCTGGTGGTGAGCGATTGTTGCATTGTGCATTGCTTGGGTTTGTATATTACTTTATCAGTAATATTATTATTATTTCCTCTTCCTTTGAAGTACGATTAAGCATTTTTTATTTTACCCATGAGTTTTATTCTGATTCTCTCCTCCATCCCACCTGGCCTGGGGGAAGGCAAGTGAATGACTGCATGGCACTTAGTTGCCAGCTGGGAATAAACCACAACAGGCACCTGTCTGCTGGCCTCATATACAACCGAGGTAAGTCAGTGGCTTACCAGGAGTTGTCATACAGGATGACACAGAGAGATTGCCACAACTGGTTAAAAGCACAGACTGCTATCTCCTACTTCTTTTCCATTTGGGCACCAATGCAAACAAAAGCTAGACCAGATCAAGCAGGACTCCTGAGCCCTGGGGGCCCAAGTGAAAGGGACAGGTGCCTGAGCGGGGGCAGGAATTGCTGCTCAGGGACAGGCTATCAATCACCTGGTGGTGAGCGATTGTTGCATTGTGCATTGCTTGGGTTTGTATATTACTTTATCAGTAATATTATTATTATTTCCTCTTCCTTTGAAGTACGATTAAGCATTTTTTATTTTACCCATGAGTTTTATTCTGATTCTCTCCTCCATCCCACCTGGCCTGGGGGAAGGCAAGTGAATGACTGCATGGCACTTAGTTGCCAGCTGGGAATAAACCACAACAGGCACCTGTCTGCTGGCCTCATATACAACCGAGGTAAGTCAGTGGCTTACCAGGAGTTGTCATACAGGATGACACAGAGAGATTGCCACAACTGGTTAAAAGCACAGACTGCTATCTCCTACTTCTTTTCCATTTGGGCACCAATGCAAACAAAAGCTAGACCAGATCAAGCAGGACTCCTGAGCCCTGGGGGCCCAAGTGAAAGGGACAGGTGCCTGAGCCATCTTCTGCTCTGTCTTGCCAGTCAGGGGTAGGAGTACAGGCAGAAGTTGATGTGTCATGCAGACCTATAGCTGTCTGTGTGGCTGGTGTTATTGCCAAGGCTTTGGTTTCTATGATCAAGGGATATTCTTTGACAAATACAGCCTGTTGGGGAGAGGTAGGATCCACTTACCTAGAAGAACTAGGAGAATCTTCACTAGCAGATTGGCTTAGTGAATTGTACTTCAAACTAACAAACTTGGGGCTAGGGTCCACAGCTGTAACACCTCATGTGCGCTTATGTGCATCCATAAGCAACAAAGTGGATGAGCACACCTGGCAGAGTACTGAAGAATGCTTACCAGTCCTTTCCAAAGGCAAGAAACCTTAGTCCCACCACCTTAAGTGTATGTATATCAACATGTAGTCTGGGCAACTGATAGGAGGAACTAGAGCTCTGTGCCCAGTCTGAGAGTTACAATGTCATAAGAATCACAGAAATGGGGTGGAAAAAGTCACATGACTAGAAGACAATGATGGATGGCTACAAGCGCTTTTGGAAAGATAGGAAGAGAAGAAAATAAGTTGGAGTTGCACTTCATGTAAAACAAATGTGTAAGCTATGGAGACTGAACGTTCTATTGAAGGCTTTTGTATCAAGATTAGAGCAAGTGTCACCAAGAAGTATGTTATGTTAGGTATCTGTTACTGACCTCCCAATCAGAATGACAAGGCCAACAAGACTTTGCTTCAGCTTATCAAGGAAGTCATGGGCTAGCAGAATCTGATCCTCATGACTGACTTCAATTACCTGGTCATTTGTTGATAAAACAATATGACTGTGCATAAATTGTCCATCAGGTTCCTGGAATGCATTGAGGATTTCTTTCTGCTACAGATGCTGGACATGCTGACTAAGAACAACTTATTGCATGATTTACTGCTCAAAAACTGAGAAGACTTACTTGACAATACAACTACAAATGGTAGTCCTGCATATAGCAACCACAACATTGTGTATTCTAAGATCCTACGGAGCACACTGAAGGCCAACAGGACAAAGACCCTGGATTTTAGAAGAGCCCACTTCAATACATTCAGAGACCATCTGCAAAGGAGTGCATGGGAAGCAACCATGGAGGGCAAAGTAGCTTGTGTGTGCTGGGAGTTATTCAAGAGCAGTATCCTGAAAGCACAAGGGGTGACTACAAGGAGGCTGGAGGCTCTCTCTTCACAAGGAACAACATGGAGAAGACATGGGGCAACAGGTAGAATTACACTGGGAGAGCTTTCTTCTCAACATAAGAAAGAATTTTTTTACAGTAAGAATAATCATTCACTGCAGCATCCTTCCCAAGGGATGTGGTAGTGTCCCCATTGCTGGAAGCTTTCAAGATGCAATTGGACAGAGAGCTAGACAATCTCATCCAAGTTTCCTTTTCCACAAAATGTTGGACCACATGATCTTTTAAGGTCCCTTCCAGCCAGGGCTGTTCTATGTTTCTGTCTACCTACATCTCATCTTTCTATTTTCAAGGGAAAAGATGTGGTATAGAACACCTGCTGTTTTCCAGGTTTAAAATGTATAAAAAGAATGATTCTAGCATACAGTTCTCTATTTTTTATGTCTTCAAATAACCTATCACTTTACTGTTTAAAATTAGTTAGTAATTTAAGTCTGCCAGACTAGATCTACTTTTGTATTTTATTTAAGCCTGATTTGGATATTTTCTTGGAATCTGGGCATCTGAGAAAGAGAAAACTGTCACTGAAAACAAGCATAATTTGTTTCTTTAGTCCTCTAATAAGATTGCCTAAGTCTGGGAGTCAGTTAAATAGAACTTTAATAGATCCAATATGGAAGAATCAATACAAGAATCAATAGTAGCAGAACCCCTCCTCATTGGATTGGTGGGCTTTTTTTTTTTTTTAAGAGGTGGAAACTTGTGTGTTTGTCTCAGTGATTAAACTCATTCTGTGGTATTTTTATATGAGAATTTAACACTTGTTTTTATATGCGTTCCTTCATCAGCTGAAATAGTTATGAACAGAAATAATCAGACTTATCCCACTGTATCTAATAATGCTTCCCCCGTCCTACAGAGATAAATTCTTTCTCACTGAGTAATAGAGGTGCTGTGTAATATATACTTACATTTTGTACCTATAGCTCACTACTTACCTGATCGAAACACACCTATTCCTGTCTAGAAAACACCACAAATACCTCTTGGGCACACAGTTGGCAATAAATTTTATCTCCAGAAGCATACTTTCCTCACTATCTACTAGTGACTCTTAATATTTTTATTTATCTTTAAGACACCCTGTTCAAGGTCCGCCTAGGGATTTCTGACTATATATATGAACCTAACAATTCCTCATACACTGAAACATTTTCAAAATCATCTGAAAAAAATATGCAACAAATAAACACTGGCAGAAAATTGCACTTTCAAATTAAAATGTGATATGTATATGAAACTGCTGTGGATATTGCGACAATTAGCATTTTCCTGTAAATGTTGTAACCCAGAGAAGTTAATTGGAAATGATGCATGTTCAGTCTTATAAATATTTAAAGAAAGAAAGATTATGGAAAGGTTTAATTGCTTTTGGAAAAGTGCATTTTTAGATGTATAAACAACAAATACATATTGTAGCACTTTCAGTGCAGGCAGAACTCATATTTAGTACTTTCCCAATATTTTACTGTATTTTTGACCATGGTCCCTGGTAAGATGGGAGAAATTATAGATTTCAGGCACATCTGTATCAAACCAGCAACATAAAATACTCCCCATCCATTCCTTTATAAATTCAACTATATTTTTTTATGTTCAAACTTAATATTTAAGGGTGTAACTCAGAGCACTATGTTTGAAAATGAACAATTTGAAAGCCAAAGAGCCATACCATCTATCTTGTTTATGAAGATTATCATGCAGTCTTTAAACACACAGTCCAGATATCACTGGGCCCTTTTCTCATTTAAAGCTGCCCTACTTCAAGAATACATCAGAATTACTGACTCCAGGAGGATATTGCCTATATACTTTGGCTTAACTTGTTGAATAACCCAGAATTTATGAGTGAATGTGGCAAACACCTCTGCAGTCTGGTGGAGGAAGCAAGGAGAAGGAATGACGCTTCAGCTGAAACAGCTGAGCAATGTCTTGTGGCAGTTCTGCTACAGGATTTCTATGGGAGCCTTGACAAATGACTTAAAACTGGCCTTTGCAGCATACATCATATAGTTTGCAGCATAGTTTGTTCTGCTCCAGGAGAGGACTTGTAGAAGTGTTTACTAGGGAAAGCCACAAAGTGGCTAAAAATATACCTAACTTGAAAAATCAGAGCACAGATCTTCAAAAGATGAAAGGTATATTAAACAGTAGTGAGCTTAGTGCTTCTGAAGAGACACCACTACCAACATATGACATATGTATGCCTGCAGTTTGGATATATGCCTGACTGTCAGCATTTTGTGCTTCTTTTTATTTTGGAAAGCAAATGAAGTTTTTTCCCCCCAAGAACCAGAAATTAAATGTAGATGCTCGACAGCTATCAGGAGACTATTTCATTGTTTTACAAGACTGTTAGAACAGTAGGAGAACAAAGCAGAATAATTTTTGAAGTCTTGGTTTGTACTGTTGAACTTGTGGAAGCTGAAAATATCAACCAAATTCTTACTGGTATCAGTCACAGTTACGTAGAGTCCCATACTCCTGTCTGTGTTTCCTCAAAGCACAAAAAACTGTAAATAAGGACTAATGTTGTCAGGGTTAGATACACATTTCTCATTATCAGACCTACAGATGGAACTATTGTGCAAGTTTTCATGCCTGGGCAGCACCTAATCAGCATCTTCACTTTATCTAAAATTTTCTAACGATTTAATTCTAATTTGGGTGGAGAGTCTTTTACTGTTGCAAAGATAGTAATATGCATCACATCTCAGAACAGCCGACTTATTATACCTGAGTAGTAAGTTATGCATTTATTTATAACATTGAAATCCAGAAAAAAAAATATTCTGTGAGGGGACCTCAGTCTAACGCTGGAGTAGAATTAAATATACTGTGTCCCCTTGAGAGGATAGTCATTGTATAACCTCACAATATCTCTGAGCAAAATCCCCTCCCCACCCCAACACCATCTCTTTTCACAGAACTCATTTTTCTCATTGCTCTGTGTGGAAGTTGATCTCTCACTTTAGTAAGACCAACCCAATTTTAACCTCTGTTTACATTTGGCTCCAGTTGAAATCAAGAGGTTCAACTGTGCCATAGCTCATGTATCACAAGCCCTCACCTAACTACATTATATCCAGACACCTGTGATTTGAACATCGTTCTTGATCCTATCTGATGTTCTATGCAGAGCAGCAGCCGGGGAAATGGAAAGTACTAGTTGATCAGGTTCTAGATAGTAGAGTTTGTATTCAATGTTGCTTCAACTCTGTGGGGTCCATTCTACCGTGACAAAACATCCTATGGCTAAACTGATCAAAGCTGTACATTGCAGTAAATAATAATGTTCCCTTAAGAAATAACAAAATCAAGCTTTCAAGTGTATTCTCTTAAGAAATGACAAAAGTAAGCTCTCAAATATAAGATATCAAATAAGATAAATATTTAGTCTAGAAAATCAGATCTCAACATAAAAATGAAGGGGAATTAAAAAAATTTGCCACCACAGTACTATCACATCCATGTCTAGGTCTTGAAAAGAATGTGTTTTGATCCTGTATTACACCTTAAAAACAGTTACATATCCACTAGATGCTTCATTTTGTTTACACTCAGAAAACCTGTGATATGCACTCATCTATCAATGTCATACTGCAAAGCAATCATGAGGCTTCTCTAATGAATGTTAATGACTTTCTTATTGAAAGAATAGTAAATCTGTATGTCATCAGCTTAGCTAAGGTAACTTAATCCACAATTAATTTAATTAACTTTGGAAATTAAGACAAAGTTGAAAATCATATAAGTTGAAAATCTGATGTTGTAAAGATACTCTGCAATCATAATGAACAATTAGTGTGCAATAGTGTTTGATTAGGGTGATTAAAATCAATCTATAGTCACAGAACAAAAGTTTAATTGAGGATGAAGGTAGTTATAAGCAGAATAATCAACATACAGCTAGAAAGGTTTGCCATCTATATAAAATATATTCTGTATCAGATACAATGCAATCATCAGTAAATGCCAAGCAGTTCTCATCTGTGAAATTCTTAATTCTAGATATGGAGTGCACATTGAAAATACTGAAGTGAAATCCTAAAAGCAATCCAGATGTGACTTGTTTATCTGTTTTACACAAAATTAATGTGTGAGTGGGACCAAGTTATTTCCACACATGGTTATGCAGGTAGCTTAGACAGACACATGGTAGAGAAACCTAACCTTTGTCAACTAAACCAGGTAACTGACACACAGAACTTAAAATAGAAGAGATTTTTGGATATTATATTATGTTATGTCTCAGTGTTTAGATGTTTCTGTTCTTCCTTTCTAAGGAAAGAACAACTCATGTTCCAATCCTTTTCCCCCTCTAAAACCTATCTTCCTTATTACTGGATACATTTAGCGATAAAGTTCAATACTCATGAAACCTATTATTCAGTGAAGTTCAAAATAGTGCATTCAATGGGTGGTAAGGGATAAAGGAACAAAAGAAACATACTACAACGGTGACAAAAAGGCAAACACACAAAATATAAACATTGCAAACTCTAACAATTATGCTGATTTCATCTAGATTTGTAGTAAATGAAAACTCCACACAGAGGTGCTTGCTATCATGGTCCTGACGACTGATCCTATGATCTTTTTCATTCTTAGTGCAGAGCCTCATAGGCATAGACAATAAGGAGATTTTTCCATCTCCTTACCTGTCAAATATTCTCAAGGCATGCTCTAGTGTATGGAAACTATTTAAACAAGTCCTCTGACTGAGTCATCATGGTTATTTTGTATACCTTTTTCCTGAATTAAAAAAGGTGCTTGGAATCTTTCCTCATGCTTCTGGAAAGCATAAAACATTAAACAAATTTATCCACCCTGTACCGTTATTTACACCAAAGTTTGCATGTTTTTTCTTCACCACTCATTGCAGCTGAAGCAGTTATATGACAGTCTTTGCTGCTTAGATCCAGTTCTGGGTACTGGAGTCACCTGAAAAAAAGTTCATTTATATACACATATACACAGAGAAATCAGTGTGCAGCTGAAACACCCAGATTTTTATCTTGTACCATGTCAGGAGATTTCATTGCATTTATGTGACTGATCTGCAATCTCACATTGTTTTATTCATGCTAAAGGGATTGTTCTCTTGTTATCTGGGCAATATTCACTTAAATGCAAATTACTATGCTACAAGTCTCAGTTTTTTCTTTTTTTCAAGCAACTTCCATTGCTAAAGTTAGCAGCAGGTTAAGGGCTTGCCTTTTACCGTTGTCTGTATTGTTTGTATATTAAATTTGCACGTTCAGGATTGCCGTTTTCATAACCTTTATTCATTATTGTTGCCTGGAGTATCTGGTCACTCATTCCTCTCCTCATGTAACAATGTACATGCTACAGAGTACAGTAAAAAAGCTTTTGTTTCCTGTGCAGATAAGCTTTTTACTTTGAGGTAGAATCTTCCCCTGTGCCTTAGGCATAATGCAATGAAACTGTAAGAAGAGCTTCTGATACAGTGATTAGATGCTTGTCTGTTCATATACTTGTGTGAGAGAAAACCTGTATCTTACTGCCAAATTTATAACATTTCAATCTCAAATAAAATGGCACCCTTTCTCCAAACAGGACATATGCTGTCTTCTGTAAATGCCTGGTGGAAAGAATGACACTGCTTTGGCATCTGCTCAGCCTAGCACTTCAGCCTGTGCTTCCCCACCAAGAAAGTCCAGCTGGAAAAGTAAGAAATTAGAGACTTGTACTTTAAGGTTCTTTTTCCTAGGAAGAGGTAATGGGCTTGATCCAAAGTCCATTGACACCTAAAATCATTCCTTCAGTAAATTTATTGTAAAGCAGCATAACCCTGATTGGAAGGACTACAATTACTGTTAGAACTTATGACTGAAACAGAAAAACAGTTAATTTCAAAAATGGCAGGGAACCCGGCTGAAGATTATTATAAAACTATGAGAGGGGACATTAAAGAATATTTCCCTCTCCGCGATCCAAAGTGGGACATAAACAGGACTGCACATATGGAAAGACTGCAGGCCTATCAGGAATGGATTTCAAAGGGAATGGAAAGAGCTATTCCTAAAACTATACATTGGTCAGCTTTATATGCAGTCAAACAAGGTCCTTCCGAGTCCCCATCTGAATTCCTGGATCACTTGAGGGATGCAGTGTGCCATAACACACCGCTGGATCCTGGGTCAGAAGTAGGAGTACAACAGCTAATCTCCTTGTTCTTGGGTCAGTCCACAGGAGATATTAGGCGTAAACTTCAGAAGCTGTGCCCTACAGAAAGCAGAAATCTGGAAGTGTTGCTGGACAAAACATGGAGAGTATTTAGTAACAGAGAAGAAAGGTATAAGCAGGGACATGGGAGAGTGGTGGTGGTTATCAGAGAAGAGGAAGAAAGAAAGCCTAGACGAGAGCAGTCCTGGCTAGGGAAGGATCAGTGTGCTTTGTGTAAAAGATTTAGTCATTGGAAAAAGGAATGCCCAAGAAATAAAGAAAAGGGACGAAGCCACTGAACACAGAGAAAGGTGGTTCATGAAAAAGAAGACTGACAGGAACCTGGGGCATCTACCCTAGAGGATCCACTGGTTATAATGAAGCTAGGGAAAAAGCAACAAGAAGTGGAGTTTTTAGTAGATACAGGGGCAACTTACTCTGTTTTGAATCAAGCTCTGGGAGATGACTATATTATGGTAAAAGGGCAACTGGCCAAAGTGAAAAGGCATATTTTTGTGAACCTCTGAGATACAAATTGGGAAAACAATGGGGCATTCACAAATTTTTGTATATGCCCAGTTCCCCAAAGGCACTTTTGCGAAGGGATTTGTTAGAACAATTGGGTGCAAAAATTACATTGATAAAGGAGATATTACTCTGGAGATAAAAGATCAACAGTACATTTGAATACTGAGTCTAACCTTAACTAGTCTTCCCACAGAAGGAGAAAACAGGTATATCTAAACCAGGTATATCCCGGAATTTGGGCAACCAACGTACCTGGAAGGGGAAAAAATGCCCCACCCATTGAAGTATCATAGAATCATAGAATGTTTTGGGTTGGAAGGGACCGCTAGCGGTCATCTAGTCCAACCCCCCTGCAGTGAGCAGGGACACCATTACCCAGATCAGGTTGCTCAGAGCCCCGTCCAACCTGGGCTTGAATGTTTCCAGGGATGGGGCATCCACCACCTCTCTGGGCAACCCCTTCCAGTGCTTCACCACCCTCATTGTAAAGAATTTTCTCCTTACATCTAATCTAAACCTACCCTGTTTCAGCTTAAAGTTAGTAAGTAAGGCTTCAAGAGGGTTGACAACCAGTAAGAATTAAACAGTACCCCCTAAGGAAGGAGGATAGGGAAGGAATTCAGCCAGTAATAGTTCTTACAATCAGGGTTACTGAAAGAATACAAATCTGATTCCAAGACTCCTATACTGCCTGTCCACAAACCCAATGGGTCATATTGGGTGGTCCCGGATCTATGACCAATAAAGAAGATAACTGAAGACCTCTATCAGGTAGTAGCAAATCCATATACCTTGTTGACTGTATTGACACTTGAACTAACTTGGTTTACTGTTTTAGACCTGAAAGATGCCTTCTTTTGCCTCCCTGTCTATGAAGCCAGCCAGAAAATATTTGCATTTGAATGGGAAAACCCCAAAAGTGGTCGTAAGACTTAGGTCACTTGGAGGGTGTTGCCACAAGGATTTAAGAACAGTCCTATTTTCGACAATCAGCTTGCAAAGGACTTGGAATCTTGGGAAAACCCGTCCTAGGAAGGAAAAATGTTACAATATGTGGATGATATTTTGATCGCCACTAAAACAGAAGAAGACTGTATGACCTGGACGGTGAGTCTACTAAATTTCTTGGGGCTCCAAGGTTACCAGGTATCTAAGAAAAAAGCCCAAGCAATGCAGCGCAAAGTGATTTATCTGGGCTATGAAATCAGTGCTGGACAAAGGACTTTGGGACAGGCCAGCAAAGAGGCGATATTCCCAACTCAGAAACCGCAAACAGTGGAAGAGTTACGGACCTTTCTGGGAATGACTGGGTGATGCAGACTATGGATCTACAATTATGGACTGCTTGTTAAACCACTATACACACTAACCACCACCAAACAGAAATATCTTAAATGGAACAAGGAAACTACTCAAGCCTTCGAGTTATTGAAAAAGGCTTTGATGTCAGCCCCAGCCTTAGGACTCCCAGACATGAGTAAACTATTTTTCCTCTCTCCCATGAGAAGCAAGGGATTGCCCTTAGCACAAGATCTGGGTCCATATCGACGAGCGGTTGCCTACTTCTCTAAACAATTGGATGCAACTGCAAAGGGTCAGCCTGGATGCCCACGGGCAGTTGCAGCCGTAATAATGAACGTACAAGAAGGCCAAAAATTTACCCAGGGCCAGAAAATGACTGTTCTAGTGTCCCATACAGCATCTGTTGTGCTGGAAGCAAAAGGTGGACACTGGCTTTCACCACAAAAGTTCCTAAGATATCAAGCCATATTAGTAGAGCAAGATGATGCATAGATCGTGGTTACTAACATTATCAATCCAGCTTCTTTCCTCAGTGGAAACACAGGAGAACCAGTACATCATGACTGCTTGGAGACCATTGAAGCAACATATGCAAGCTGTCCAGACTTGAGAGACAGCCCTATAGAAGATGCGGAAAACTGGTTCACGGATGGAAGCAGCTGTGTAATAAGTGTAAAGAGACATGCGGGATATGCCATTACCTCCAGCCAGGAAGTAATACAGTCAGGGCCTTTGCCCATGAGTACCTCTACACAGAAGGCAGAAATAATTGCCCTGACCTGCACCTTGGAGTTAGCCCAAGGCAAAGTTGTGAACATATATACAGACTCCAAATATGCCTTCGGGGTTATGCATGCTCATGGAGCAATCTGGAAGGAAAAAAGACTATTAAACTCTCAAGGGAAAAAAAATATTAACCATGCAGAAGAAATCCTGAGAGTGTTGGAGGTGGTCCAACTCCCTGAGAGGGTGGCAATCATGCACATTAAGGCACACCAGAAACTGAGCTCAGAATTGGAAAAAGGAAATGAGCTGGCAGAGAGGTAAAACAAGTAGCCAAAACAGAGGTAAAAACAGAAGCAGCATTGGTCCCTGATAGACAAATTTCTCTAGAAGGTAAGCCAGAATATACCAAGGAGGATCAGAAGCTTATCACAGATTTAGAAGGTTCGTATAATGAAGACGGGTGGGCTCATACCCCACAGGGAAAGCTAATCATTCCCTCCTGTTTAATATGGCATTTGGTAAGAGAAGAACAAGGGAAAAGGCATTGGGGGACAGAGGCCCTATGTAAACATTTAATTAGAGAAATTGTAGCCAGAAATTTATACACTAAAGTGAGACAGGTGACTCAGCAGTGTGATCTTTGCCTCCAGACTAATCCTAAGAATAATCCCAGGCCAGAAATGGGCCAGATTGGGAAAGGCAATGGACCTGGACAGCAATGGCAAATTGATTTTACCGAATGCCCAAGAAAAGGGGGTTATCAATATTTATTGGTATTAACTAATATCTTTTCAGGTTGGAAAGAAACATTCCTGACCAGAACAGCCAAGGCTTGGGAGGTAACTAAAATATTAACACAAGAAATAATACCACGTTTTGGGGTCCCAGCTGCCATGTCCTCTGACAGAGGACCCCATTTTACCTCAAAAATGGTACAGCAAATTAGTCACCATTTGGGTATAGATTGGCAAATTCATATCCCATATCGTCCTCAATCTAGTGTCCAAGTGGAAAAAATCAAGCAACAAATTGTGAAACTGGGACAAGAGGCAAACTTGACCTGGCCTCAGTCTCTTCCTTTAGCCCTTTTACACATACAAATGAGACCAAGGGCAAAAGAAGGACTAAGTCCCTTTGAAATCTTGTATGGACGACCCTATGGAATACAGAGAGGAATATCCATACAAGCTGGGGATGAAATCAGGACTGCCTACATGGTGGCATTAGGCAAACAGCTCAATAAGATCAGAAAGCATGTGGTCAGGACCTGGGGGAGAGGTTTAGATGGACCAGTGCATAATATACAAGCTGGATATTAGATATATGTAAAGTCTCTTGCAGAAAAAACTCTGGAACCTCAATGGAAAGGACCGTTCCAGGTATTCCTCACCTCCTTTACAGCAATCAAGATCAAAGAGCAAAAAGCCTGGATACATCACACTAGGGTGAAGAAAGAGCCACAAAAGGTTTGGACCTCTGAAGTCCAGGGAACCCTGAAACTTAAACTGCAAAGGTAGGATGTGGATTAAGATCTGCAGGCGATTAGCATAATTGCTTTACAAGAGAGTTCATATGTACAATTGACACAGAACAAAGTCACCGACTACAACAGACACTGCAAAGGAAGGAGAAATATGGAAATCTTGTCAGCTTCAACTATCGTGTGGACAACGATTAGTCTTGCCCAAGTGGTTTTCAATAGCAATACATTTATAGCAATGACTCAAAGTGTAGGAAATTACACTGGCATTTCGGATTGTTGGATCTGTGGGACTACTGATCAGTATCATGGCCCACTCTTAGGTGTTCCTCTAGGGAACTGGTCAGAATGGAATCCCTATGAGTTACTTAGTACAAGCTATCAGTGTAAAGAACATAAGAGCTTTATAAGTGATACCACATATCAATTAATGTTAGTAAACGAGAGCGTATCTTTTGTCAATTCCACCCATAGCGAACCTCAGTTAGGACGATTTAATCACACACAAGGGAACTGGTCTGCCATCAAAATAGTGTCAAGCCCCCCGACTGCCCCCAACTACCAGGTAAAATATACAGACAGTGTAGGGCATAGAGAATGGGCAAACTCCCTGTAAGCACGGAGTACCAATAACATGTTATAGGCCATAAATTGGCCATAAATGCCTTTTGTGATTTGCCCAAGGGGTGGTGGTGACCGAAAAGCAAGAAAACAATTGCCAAAGAATTGGACAGGACAATGTACCATAGGAGTGTTAGTTCCCCTAATATCTATTTAAAACAAGTAAGAAGTTTTGCAAAGGACAGTCCCTGATGGGCACCAGGAATCTGCCTTAAGAACCATCTAGAACCAGCCCTGCGGTTCGAGTAAGAGCCAAGAGGTAACTGAGTCTGTGCAGACATGAAAGGATACTAACGGTGATGAAGAAGAGCCATCAGCCTTCATCCCCATGACCACTGATGACCGCCACAAGGAGGCACTGCACAAACGCAATCTGGAAGAAATTGTGAAATCAGCTTCCGGGGAACTAATTTTAATATGAAGTGGGGAAAGTTATGCATATGTATAGGCATTATCAGGAAACATCATGAATATGTAAATATTTTACTGCATATAACTAAGGCAAATTACCGCGTTGGGTGCACATGGCTTTGGTGGGACTACCCCCTCCTCCCCCACCCCCCCCACACACACACTGCTTGGTGCTGAATAAACATACTTACTTCACAATCTTACAGATTGTGGAGTTTGTTTTCTGCATGTCACTCATGGTTCAACACTTTTCCACTGATCTCTACTACTGTTTCAGCTTGCTGCTTGGACCTACCTTTTTCTCAACAACATAGTTTACCATCTCTTTTCTTCCACTGTCTTTATTTCTTATTTCCTTATTTCTTCATAATTTATTGGGTCTTGCCATTTGTTGTAGGATTTTATGGGAGTAAAGGCTGGACTCAGGTGCACAGTTAAAATATCTTAGTTAAAACAGAAAAGCTGCAGCTGCCAGCTTCATGTTTGAATAATTTGTGCACCAGATCTTCCCAAAGTCATGTGGGAGGTGTAGCAGAACTCAAGCTGAATCCTTACAAGATTAAGTTTTATGTAATGCCCTTACAACAGCCAGCCTTCTTGTCTTGTAGTTATACTATGCTTTCAAGGAAAGAAAATAGTCAGGAAAATGTGAATGAATTAAACTCTTTTTCCCTTTATATTTTTGAGGAGTTTCTTACCTTTTCCTCATTTCTCCACCCTTTCCCTCCCCACAGATCATCTATACACAGCTTTTCCTATTGTGATGCCTTTTTCAAGGAGAATATCTTTACTGGTGGCTAAGCCAAGCTTCAGTGAAGGGTTTAGACTAAGCCTAATAAACACTGAATTAAGCTGGATATGGATAAACAGAAGAAAAGATCTTGAAAAAACACTTTTTGTCTACGATCTTCCTTAATAATAAATAATCATCATCATCATCATCATCATCAAATAGTATCCTTGCCAGAAATAACATTTCTGGCAAGATGATGGAGCAGATCCTCCTTGAAACCATGTTAAGGCACACAGATATCAAGGAGGTGACTGGGGACAGCCAACATGGCTTCATCAAGGGCAAATCATGTCTGATGAACTTGGCAGCCTTCTAGGATGGGGTTACAGCATTGGTGGACAGAGAGCAACCAACTGTCATCATCTACCTGCACTTATGCAAGGCATTCGACACTGTCCCAGATGACATTCTGGTCTCTAAACTGGAGGGACATGGATTTGACAGATAGACCACTCATTGGATAAGGAACTGGCTGGATGGCCACCCAAAGAGCTGCCATCAATGGATCGATGTCCAGGTGGAGACTAGTGAGGAGTAGCGCTCCTCAGAGATCAGTACTGGGGCCGGTGTTGTTTGACATCTTTGTCGGCGACATGGACAGTGGGACTGAGTGTACCCTCAGCAAGTTTGCTGATGACACCAAGCTGTGCGGTGTGGGTGACACGCTGGAGGGAAGGGATGCCATGCAGAGGGACCTTGACAGGCTGGAGAGGTGGGCCTGAGTGAACTGGATGAGGTTCAACAAGGCCAAGTGCAAGGTCCTGCACGTAGGTCAGGGCAATCCCAAGCACAGGTACAGGCTGGGTGGTGAATGTCTCAAGAGCAGACCTGAGGAGAAGGACTTGGGGGCAGAGGTGGATGAGAAACTTAACTTCAGCTGGCAATTTTCACTGGCAGCCCAGAGAAGGCCAACTGTACCCTGGGCTGCATCAGAAGCAGCGTGGCCAGCAGGTCGAGGGAGGGGATTCTGCCCCTCTGCTCTGCTCTGGTGAGACCCCACCTGCAGTGCTGCCTCCAGCTCTGGGACCCCAAACCCAAACAGGACATGGATGTGTTGGAGTTGGTCCAGAGGAGGGCCACAAAGATGGTCAGAGGGCTGGAGCACCTCCACTACGAAGCCAGACCGAGAGAGTTGGGACTGTTCAGCCGGGAAAAGAGAAGGCTCCAAGGTGACCTTCTAGCAGC
>JMFS01114517.1:0-20126 GCA_000699545.1 Podiceps cristatus
ACATTTATCTACATGCAAATTTCAGGACAATGGAAACATTAATTCAGTTCAACTGGGAATTTTTATTTTGGCTTGATATCTGTTTCATCCTTTAACAATCAAAATTCTTTATATACAAACTCAAATTTATTTTCACACTGCAACTTGAAACTTTTAATTTAGAACTATACTAAATATGAAGACAACTTTGATACTGTCCCTCAGCTCTTGCCCCACCCAGCTATACAGTATTTGACTTAAAATATGGGAATAGATTTAATAACAACAAAAAAGAAACATCTGATAAGAACTATTGGTAAACACACAGGAAAAACTCCGGAGAAAATGTACCCAGATTTTGCTGTCAGTAAGGAGAACTAAGGAAGCCTTCTGCCCAAGTTATTAAGTTTTGACATCTGCAGAATATCTCTGAACTGTTTATCTTAAACACACAACCATCCTCTTTTCATTTGGTGACTTCTAGTAAATTTTATGCAATTAAAAATAAACTGACACCACCATCAAATTCAAAATCAGAAAAAAGTTACATTTAATGTTTTAAAATATAAAACTAACATAAATACCTCCTCTCAAAAAATAAAATTGTTGAGGCACTACAAAGAGCTTTCAGTAATATTTCCTAATTTTTTATCCTGAACAAGTGAAGTCAATGAAATTTTTTCACTAATTCACTGAGAGGATCATGCCTGGATTGAATCCGAATGCATTAAATGCTTTATTATAACTGAAGGAGAATGCAAAGCATTTCTTTACAGTATATAGTGCTGTAGAAGTAATTTCAAGTATGGCAAAAATTCCTTTTCACAGTCTCAGTACAGAATGAACATACCGTTTGACTATGGAAGTAGGGTGTCAGTTCCGTAAGTCCCATGAAATTATGATGTGTTCTGAAAGACTGGCTTGCTTAAGCTTCTGGAACTCTTATGCAGAAGGTTGGAGGTGTAGGCTAAATCCTTGAAACTGTCTAAATGATTTTAGGCTAACCCCAGTCACATATTTAGGTATTTAGGAAGGTTAAGGTATGTAGATCTCATAAAACACTCTAAAGAACCTATTTCCCAGAGCTGCTTAAACTTTCAGAGTCTAAAATGAATGATGGCCTCCAGTATAAACTACATGCCTAAATTTGGACATCTGCACATTTTCAGCAATGCATCTAAACACAGGCAACATTATCTGATATTATGGTACACTTGGAAATATCTTACATCAAAAGTATTGAATTGCACTCTGTTGAATCCAGGAAAGTAAATTAGCAGCTCTCACCATTTTCATTCAATGAAAAGAAGTGCATAAAACAAAATTCTGGTTGAAATATTCTCCCCAAAGCAGGAGAGCTTATTTCAAAAGATTTAAGTATCTGAATCTTCGCTCCCCACCCCCTCCAAGGAATGTGCCAGTCATCAGGCTAGAGATGACACACTCGTTTGAATACAGATCATAATGCACTGAAGAAACTAAGTTTAGTGATATTTCTGTAACAGAAGCCACTTGAACCAGGGCTACACCTGGTCAACACAGGCTTCAAGTCACTTGGTTCTGTCTTACGAGAAGAGTCTAACAGCATGGTGTTCTGCTTAAAGAGGAGTTGGAAAGGTGACCTTCTAATTTTTTACTCCAAGGTAATACTTCCTAATAAGGAGGTAGAATAACTAGATTTAGTACTCTTAGCAAGACCACTTCTGCTTTGCTGTATGGTACCCTAAATGTCAAACATAATCTAATTTTGCTATACATAATTACTAATTTTACAATGAAAAGAGAGGACAACCTCTACTATTTCTTTCTAAATCTTGGGCTTCTTGTAGCCAGGTACGGACAAATTACAGGTTCAGAAAAAACAAATTTATGGGTTATGGGGAGCAAAAAGGGAGCACAGTATTGACATATTTGCTTCCAGGACTTTAAGTGCACTTTGAAAATTCACTGAGTAAAACTCCCAAATTATATATGCAACAGAGGTGGAACTCAGCTGCCTTTCAGTATAAGAACACTTTCTCCTGTCACTTCTAGAGCTTCTTTTTTTAACATTATGGAACAGATAGACAGTGGAGAAATCAAACATGTTACACACTCCAAATAGACTGCAGCATATCAAAACTATACACAGATTCTGTAATGCAAAACAAAATAGAAAATACACTTGCTTAGAATGTGCAAATCATTATAGACATCATTGAAAATTCTGTCCTGTATTTTACTGTCTTCATGTATTATGCAATGATTAATAGAGTACAGAATAAAATACTTTTAGGCGAAAACTACCACAATTTATAAATATCTGAATAGTCTCAACACAACAACCCCCCTCTTGAATAAATTATTTTTCCTAAGAAATGTGTGGAGATTCTAGAAATAATGGGATGAATCCAAGCAAGAAACATTTACTTTGAAAACTGTTTTCTGCTGAAGTTCATTAAACTACTTAATAGATTCCTTTGGGAAACTGTAAGAACCTGAATAGTTTTTTTCTTGAGATTAAATGGCTAAAAGATTTGAAATACACCTTATATAGTAGTTCTAGCAGACTGTATGAACAATAACTTAGTGGAACCCTTTTAGTTTCGACTTCTATTATTACAAAATAATTTTCTCTCAAGTAGCTAAAAGCAACATGCAAATATCAATAAAGTTTGTTATATGAGGGCAATATTGACTCATTTATATCTAGACAACGTATATGTATATGTAGGATGTTAAGTCAGGAAAAGCAGGGTAAACTGGGGAAAAAACATCAAGGAAATGTGTGTATTTTACATAACAAATGATCGTGTTTTACCATACAGTTCATATAAATCTGTTTAACCATCCTGTTAAACCTTACAGGAATGGTTATTAGGCATTTCTAGCCCAGAAGACTTTTTTTCTGACTCCAGGTCTCATTTTACAGAAAAGTGGAGGATCCTGCACTAGACTGATAGAAGATAATTTGCACCCATGTGAGCTTTCATACTGATTTCTGCCATCTAGAGGAAGAAAAATACCTTTTTAAAATTTAAATATTCCATTATTTTGAAAATGAACATATTCTTGATATCCACAGAACACTTACACTGTTGAGGGCCTGAGTAATTGACTCTCATTTTTGAAGTACATCTTTCAGAATAAGATGATGTCTGAGACCACTTTCCCTTTTGCTGCTCAGATCCATCATCATGTCTGATAGAAGTAGATGACTGTCTTACACCTCTGTTTCTCTGTGAACAGATCATTCTTGCTTTAGCCTTTGGGGTACACCACCTGGACTGCTAACTTTAAAGTTAGAAATAGTGTAGTTTTCCTGGTACCTTCAAGATTTTTCTTTGAAAGCCTTGGAAAGCAACAGCATTATGTAAGTGAAGAGTATATACTTAAAAACAAAGCATGGTCTATTTTGCTAAATCTTTACAGCAGCTGGAGATGGTTTTGAAGCAAAAATACATTAACTGACTTACATTTGGCATTCCCTTAGGTAAATTACAGAGCTGGGAAAACACAAGTCCTCAGTTCTTGTCAATGAGGATGTTATGCTCTGGTTGAAAGACGTAAGAACATAAGACACCAATCTGTTAAGAGGAGGATACTACAGTGAGGTAGAAGCTGTCAGCTTCTTGAGGCTAACATGGACTGAATCAAGGTTTAAAACAGATGAGCATTTACTGGGTCCTCAAACACCAATTTATTACCAAATAATTTAGTATCTTTCCTTTTTCATTAGAGAAAAAAATTGGAATTGCAATTATGATTTTTTTCTAAAAGTGAAGAATGTGATTCATGCATAGGTTTAGCCTTAAGTACTGCCGGTAATCAAGCAAGACAAATAGGAACTGGTACTGCATTCCCTGAAAAACAACATGTGCACTAAAGTGCAATGAGATACTATTCTTTGTTGTGGTTTGCCCAGATGTTTAGCTTGACCATATTTGCAGTAGTTGAAACATTATCTGAAACTATTAAGTTTTTCCTACAAAATTTGAATAATATATCTGAGAAACAATTTTTATTTTATTTTTTTTTACATATAAATTCCCCAAACTTGATCTTATTTTGGGATAGTCATTCCACCACTGAAAACTAAAAGAAATATGGGAACAGCAAAGAAAAGCCTTATTAGACTCTCCTCTGAATAAAGGTCTATCCCGAGTTACCAGTTTCGTAAAACTGAATCTGTACAAGCAACACAATACAATGTTGCCCCCCTTACAATATTGTCATAATGACTAAGCACTAAATGCAGGCAACCATGCAGCTTTACCTGATGTTTCTCTACAGGGAAACGGTCAATTAATCCAAAACCATATAGTTTAGCTTATCATATCAGAAATACCTGGGATCAGCTGTTGTTAGCTTAATTTTAATATAAGGTACTCTGGAAGACAGACATCATTTTCATTGTTAGTAGTTTACAATTTATATTTTATCTGTTTTTATTTGAAATAGTGTGCTATAGCAGCCATCCAGTGCACCAGGCAGACACCTAGGAGGATAGCTGCACCTAGATGGGTTATTGGCACAAGACTGCATTTGTGAATATGCTGGAGCACATTGTTCTCGGTTAAAGTCAGGCCATATGCCTTAATGTCAGCTTTACTATGGCTGCAAGACAAGAAACTGTATCTCCTCTGGCATAATGTTTGTGGTGTGAAAAATGATGGCAAGCAATCCAAGATAAAGCAGGCTGATACAAAAGCAGTCTTGTTAATAATCTATACAAGCAGAGACAATTTATTCTACATTAGCACTTTGTATCATGATGGCTTTTGATGTTAAATTTTGAGCTTAAATCTCATGTGAATATATGTTTAATTTTTTTAGGAACATCTCTTAAGCAAGAGAAGATTTCAGTGGTCATTTTACTGTCCAGACAAAGTCAACACATCACAGTCTTTTTTTGGTGCCCAACATGGGGCCTGAGGCATTTGAGATAAGGAGAGTAATTGAGAGCAGTAATGGGCAAAACATGGGCTGAACACAGCTAGAGAGAGAAGAGTGGAACGATCGTAGAGAATTTGTTTGTAATTGTGGTGAAGGGGCGAGGTGTGGATTGTGCACAAACTGTACACTTCTGTTCAGTGTTGTGAAGATGTTATTTTGATTTTGGTGTGGGAAATTCTTTTTATTTATGTGAGTGAAGTTTGTGGTGTTCTGGAGGTATTTTCTACCTTTAGGGCCCTCCCTTATTAGCTAAACTTTGTGATCTAAAATATTACAATGAATTGCAATATTGTGTGACAACTATTGCAAATTAATTCTCGTATTCCAGGGGCATGATTTTTCTTTATTAATCTCCAAGACATTTCAGAGGCCTAGGTTTGAAATAGAACTTCAAGCGTATCCTCCTGATACATAGGTCCTGAACTTAAATCCAGGTATCACCAGCCTGTTAAATATGTATAAATATTCTAGCTCTACCTTTTCTTGTCTTTAGATAATTACTCAGGCATAAATTAATATGCTGAAGTTCTGAAATACAACAGCTTAGCTGAGGAAAGAAATGATTACTACTCTGCTCCTGCAAAGAGCTGACAGCTCACTGAAGACTGCTGTGAAGCCTCCATTTTCAGTGGTATTAAGAAAAATCAGGTGCAACCCTGGAGGTGCTCATTGGCAGCTTGTTCAATTAGGTACAAATGAATCAAGTGATTTTCTTATTGAAGAAACTGTGAATACCTGGAAAACAATGTTCCTATGTCCTCAAATATCTAGTAATTGTTTTGCTGTATTCCACAAATTTTTAAACTTGCTGAGCAATGTCCATGTTAGAAAAATGTGGCACTTGGAGACTTTCCTGTTCCTGTTGACAGGATCCATAAAACGAATAGTATGTTGGAATAAACTGGAAAGTTATAAGATTAGAAACACGTTTCTTTCACAGACTTAAGAGAACTTCCTGTACTAACCCACATACAATCAACAAACCATATTACATATGTGCAGGGAATAAAAACGTGTTTAGGAGCACAATTATGACTACTCAGAGTACATCCCCACTCCCTTAGAGTGACTTGGAGGAAGAAATCTTAATGCTTTTTCTTTACGTCTTGTAAGGGACATTTCTCTCAAGAACAGGTGTGATCCAAAGTCATGAAACTTAACTACATGTTCCAGCACTCTTTGTTGCCCTAGAGTATCACAACCCTTTAAAAACCACTCCACAAGAGAAAAAGATGCCGGTATTCTGTACAGATTCATCTATAGCTTGGGCAGGAGGAGAACTTCTAGCTCATCAGAGCTCCCTCTGGAATAATTAGAGTCAAAAATCCAGCAAAACATAATTCTAGATGTTTTGTTATCTTTTCTACACTGTTTGCATAATCATTTTCACAGTTTGACTAATATTATAATCTGATCTTTCAGACACATAATACTGAAAATATAGCTTCATATTTGAATATACCATATATTAAGCATTAGAAAAATATTAACAATTTTCATTTTAGAATTTCTGTTGAAATAAAAAATTGGATAAATTTTACCAAGATGAGCTTATTACTAAAAACAGCATTGCAGAATCATTGAGGTTGAAAGGTATCTCAAAACTAAATGATTTTATGATTCATGTTTCCATTAACAAAGCACGTTTAGTTACAAAATCAAATTGGGTTGCTCCCTGGCTTTCTCCAGTGGGGTCTGACAACAGCAAGGGTGGAGGCTGCGAAACCTCTCTGGGCAACTATATGCAACATGTGGTTATTCTCATGGTGAAAACACTTGCCCATCTGGAACCACTCTCTTGTAACCTCCTCACAGGTGCTGGAGGGCTGCAGTTAAGTCCTCCCAAGGCTGTCTTGTCTTCAGGCTGAACAAGCCGAGTTCCCTCAGCCTTTCTTCACTGGGCAAGTGCTTCAACCCCTGCTGAGATTAGGGGTCCTCTACTGAACTCATCCTATTTTGTCAATGTTTTTGCTGTGCTGGTCAAAACTGAACACAGTATGCTAGATGGAGTCTCATGAGTACTGAGTAAGTGTGATAATCACTCCCCTTGGTCTACTGGCTATGCCAGGCTGCCATTGGTTTCCTCATCCCTGCCCAGTTCTTCCTTTTTTTTTTTTTGTGACTAGCAAATCCCACTGTCCACCACTGTGATACTTGTACCAGGGAGATACCCCTGACACATACCAGAAACCTTCTTGATTGCTTGCATCCTGCTGTGTTGACATTTTAGCAGATATCAGAGGCTAAAGTCCTTCCTGAGAACTAGACTGTGTGACCCAGAGACTCCCTGTTTCAAAAATTTCTTTCACCTTCCTGCCAGCTTTCTCAGTTCTGATTACTGTTTCTGTCTTTAGGCATTGACCCCCTTATTTACTGTTATCTTAAACAGCCTCAAAATTATTTCATAGAAATACCTGGAATTCATATTTTCATAGAAATTTTAGTTCAATCAATCCTCCCTATGAAAATACAGGTAAGAATAAACATTTTTACTTTGTAACCTGTCTGAGTGGTCATGTAGAAATATAATGGAAATATAATGGATATTAATCTGTCTCTGCTTTTGTTAGACTCTCTGGGTCTAGCTTTATAGGGACATATTTTTCTTCCCTTTTCCCCTCCCTTCCTACTGCCCTTCCTGGGGCTGCTCGTTCCCTGCCTAAGTGGGAAAGGAAGTAGAGACCTGAACTGGTGTGGAGTGGCTTCCCGCCATCTCTTTGGTTGCTCCTGCCTCTGTTGTGCAGCTCTGCTGCAAAGGGAGAACCACAGGCCTGATCCTTCTTGCGAACTCTCCTGTCAGAGTTCTCTTCAGAGGCAACTCGTGAAGCTTAATCAGTTACTACTGTAGGATACTGTTGTGAGTTAGGTGGCTGAATACATGATTTAACAGAAAACTGCATGTATTACAGTTGTGGCAATGTTTGTACTGAAGTTTGCAAGCAGCCCTCTGGATAAAGAAAAGTCCGTTTCCCTGAAAATAGTGAGAGAAGTTTTCCATTTCTGAACTTTCAAAACCCTGTTTCAGAAAAAGAGAAAAATGTTTCCATCACAATAGTAAAACAAATCAATCTGAAGGGGAAGAAATATTTCAAAATTACAGTTAACTAGTTAGCCTAGATGGGCTTGATTTTCTGAACAAAAAAGTTGATGCTTTTCACAAATTATGTAAGTACCCAGTAAAACCCACCCAATAGTACCTATACATCCATATGCACCCATGCATGTACAAACACACAATAATAGTATAGGGAAAAAAAATTTACCACATTAAAACTTTCTCGCCCTGTCCTGATCTGTATGCCTTTCATTTTCAAATAGCTTCTTTTTCCTGCTGCTGGTCTGCTTTAATTAGTATTTTAGAAAAAAGAAATAGTAGTATGAACCTCATGTGCACTGCAACTTGATTAGAGGGATTTCAGCTACTGGCCCACACTTTCAGCAATATTGTCATATACTTTAACTAAAAAAATTCTATTGTTAATTTTGTATATGCATTGTTTTCAAACTTAAATATCAGCTGCTGAATGCAATATTATAGCTGTCTATATTCTTTTAACTCTGGATGTACTTGATTAAAAATAACCTGATGAGAAATAAGTTTAAAGACATGACTTACTGGATAACTAGAAACTAATCAGAAACTTCAAAGAAGTGATATTTAAAAAATGGTCTGGATTTTGTGGTGACTTTTGCTGAATCCTCATGCATGTCTAGTCATGTAATCATGGAGAACCTGGAGTGAACTGAAGAAAAGTGTTCAGAATTCATGTCTCCTGCAAACTCTACTCCTGGGAAGAACAAATTCACTAGAGATGAGAAACCTCAGAGGTGATCATGGAGGACAATTAAATGAATTATTGTAGAAGAGAAGAAGATAATTCATGAGTGACATCTAATTTAGTCATATTTAATTGAACAAAAACTTAGTGTGGGCAGTTTCAGTGTCTGTGGTGTATTGTATGTTATGTGTATCATACTTTTAAAAAAAGATTTTCTGGGGACCTGCGGTCAGTTTAGTTTTGAAATAGATATATAATATATTGTTCTCCATTAGGAATGTTGTTGGAGAAGCCCCACAGAGGTAAATGTCATTGTGTCATCTTTGTAGTTTGTACAGGGAGACAAAGGGTCCTTCTGACCTGTGGGCATAAATTGTAATTTATTATGAAGAGTGTTCTTTCACCACAGATAAATCTGTTAGCTTTTGTCAGTTTAAGAGGCTATGTCACAGAGAGAAAAATTGTTTATATTTTAATTCCTTTTCGCTGAAGTATCTTACAGCAAGACAGAGCTTGAAAAAGAATAAAATGGCAACAGTGTAAGATGGATGCACAGAATGGACAGAATGAATGGCTAGACAGATCTTTTACTTCGTTATAAGCCAAAGTGTGGTTTGGTTTGCTTAGTTAATTGGGACATAAATTGCTAGTTATTGTTGACATGCCAGTTGTTTTACCTAGATACCAACTAAGAGCAGGAAAATAATGTTTTTGTCATACACTTCTTTATTTTTGCCTTCATTGTTAGAAATAGGTAAGCAGTCTTTGACTTTTTCTGCTCACTTCGTCTCACAGTACCTTAAAAATTCAATGTGTGTTATGTTGCAGAGGAAGGGAAATATAATGCAGCTAGTATAGGCACAGTAAGGCTCTGCTCTCTCCTATGCTGACCCTTGTTCAGCATAAAACTACATTTTTTCCCATCTTTGTTCGATCTGCCCCCTTTTATATTATAGTTAGACATACATTAATCTTGAATGACAAGGCATCTATAATTAATGTGTCTCAGGTGAATGTCATCACTGAGGTCTCAGTCATTTTCTCCTTTGTGAATCTTCATAAACCACTTAAGATGTCTGCCTTAATATCCTTTAAAATGTTATTCAGAATTATCTTACATCTCCTCCAAATTGTTACATCTAGATGGTCTCTCTGGATTATGAGTATGTTTAGCTGTGACCAGAACTACAGACAAAAAATACACTGACCTAGATACACACACAGAAATGAAATGTTTTCCCTCACCTTGCATAAAATCTTGGTGAGATTTCCTTTGATAGAGTTCCTTATGTAATTATTTAGTGTCACCGTTTCCCCTCCTACTGAATACGCTCTATCAAGTGTTAGGTTATGAATATCTCAGGTGACTCAGAAAATAGAAAAGATATAAGGGGAATAAAAAATAAAAATTCTCATTTTATTTTCAGTACAAATGGAAATTACAAGTAGAAATGCTCTCCTTACAGTTAATTTGTGAACCATGCTACAAAATTAATAAAGAACAATAGTTTTCAAATTCTATTTTGAAACAGACTGTTCTACTGTGTGAAGATCTCATCACATAAAAGCTATTTGAAAACCTGCTGATTTAATCTTCAAATATAATTTAAGCCTTTACTATATAGATAAAAAACCATGGTCATCCATGCAAAGTTTGGTTTTTTTTTTACAAATTGTTTTTGCTTTTTTAATTGGATTGAAGGCAGAAATCTAGCAAATTGTTTGTCACAATCACAGAAATCACTGACTGGAAAAACACATTATATCCTGTGATCATACCACAGTGCCTCTACTGTATCAGCTCAATGTGGAAATACATCCTGCCATTAACATAAAAACAACATGACACTCTTGACTGTGTAAAATACTTTCATAATTGTTCTGCATGTTCAGAACCAATACTTGTGCCCTTCTGCCTGTAGATGAGGGAGAAGGCATGAGTAATGGAGACGTGACAAACAATGAAAAACCTCCCCTCCAAAACACAGCTTGATACAGGCTACATTAAACTAAATAAGGGACAAAACTACTAGAGCTAGAGTAGCACCCATTGCCTTTTAGCTCTATTTACATTGAAGAGGACAATAATAGAAGAAGTGATTATCCACCATTTTTATACCACTTTCATATGGGAACAAGATTATTTCTGATATAGATGCCTCAGTTTCTTGACGGCTCCAGTGTTCCATATTTTCATTCTTTGACCTTAAATTGACTTAAAGGGACTTAAATGCCCCTCAAAGGGTCACTGAGAGAAGAAACCACAAATTCGCCTCTTTTTTTCTGTTGTTCTTTAAAAAAACCAAAAACCCAAAAAACAAAACCAAAAACCAAAACAAAACACCACCACTTTGACATACATACTATATTAAATATGAATTCGAAATTATACTTATTCTGCCACAAGTATCCAACTGTACAGGAGTTTCATATCATGATACTGAAAGCCCACACAATTGAAGCAGATAAGATAAAGGAAGATAATTTCAGTTGAAAAAGAGAATATAGAAATAGCATTATTTTAACTGATTTTAGTACCTGATTAAAAGGAAAACATTTAACAAATCCATGTAGCCTTCTGAATGCTCAAAGTTTATGAACTTTATGGCCTTTCCTATAGCTACTGTATTTGTATGAAAAAATTCTTATTCACTAGCAGTGACCATCTTACAGCATCTGGTTAATTTCTTTAGAAGGAGAATCACCTCTCAGTGTTTGATTATGATGTACTGCCTGGGGTTAGTACAGAAAAGAAAATGTTTTGCTTGACAATGTGGTTGAGGATCTGGGGACTGGTGATTATCTTACTATATTTGCTCATAGAAAATCTGGAGCTCTAGAATATATTAGGACCACAAGAAACCTATTGTTTCTACCTTGACTATGCAAGAACATTAGGCTGCAAAACAGAGTTACAGAAGAACTGAGCTGTATGGATTTGATGCAGGATCAAGGTGGAAATGAGCGGAAAGTCAAAAAAGTGATGAAGTAAAATTAGTACCATTTTACCTAAATGATATGTGCATAATTAATTTTTTGCAGATGGATAAGCAAATTCTCACTTGTCTTTTTACAGCATTAGCAGCAAGGAAAATCCTGTTTCGATTGCTGTACTATTAGAGGCTTTGATGCCTGACATTCTGAATCCTGAAAGACTTTCACTCCACTTTAAGATTTCATGGTAACTTAACTGAGGCAAAAGTTAGGGGGAGGAAACAGCAACAGTGTGAAGCTGCTTTGGTGTTACCAGTCTGCCCAAGGCATCTTGGCCTCTGCCCAGCCTGGCGGGACAGAGCAGCCTCTCCATCAGACGCAGTGAGAAGGAGTCTGCACAACCTCCTTGCGCGGCAACACGGGGCGCCGCAGGTAGGGACACGCACCTGCTCATGTGTACCTGGTACGGTGGCGTGCTTTCTCGCTGCTGTGAGCATTAGCAGATTACAGGTAATGGCATAGGTACGTGCAGAGCTGGAGCACCCACGTCTCCAACCTACATGTGTACACCTCCAGGAGTGTGCAGTACTACAAGCTACAAAGGTAAATGATACTCGCAAAATCAGATTTGTTTTACCTGTGATATAACAATAGTAGAATGGGACATGGCTTGCAGTAAGAAATATCAGGAATAAAATCTATTCAGACAAATGTAGTAATTCTTTACAATTTTATCTCAGTATCTTTCCTTGAAAACATATGACAGAAATATTTAAAAAAAAAAAATAGCAAAACATTTATTCAGCTGCTTAAATGCACTATGCAGGCGGCACTATAACTCATTGTTCTGAGTTATATTTGTTTGGTTTGTATTTATTTTCTAATTTTATAATTATGTATACTGATATTCTCTTTATTTCTTAAGAAATTTATTTTTCCTTTTTAGGGAATCCAGAAAGGTAAAAAAGTAAAAATCAAAAAGGTAATGATGCTGTAATATAAAATAGGATAAAGTTCTATGACAGTAGCTTTAATTTGGTGACTTTCCAGAAAAAGAAAAAAAGTCTTAAATCTTAACTCCTTGTCATGCATCTCTGAGTAGTTTCATAATGAAAATTTCAGCAAGTGTTTTGACTAGCCAGTAAAATTTCTTCTTATCTTTTAAGCATTTATCTTTAGAAGGAAAAAAGAAATGAAGAGTTAATAGGTAAGGAATCTTATATAGGTAAAATGTAAAATAAACTTTCTTTTATGTGAAATAATTCCCACCAAAATTAATAGTTTTACAACTATGCAAAAGTGCTTTTGTGTCTTTTAAATATTTTTTATTAGGGAAACCTATTTGCAAGCTAATTATAAAGGAAAACAATGATTTTGAGATTACATACTGTACATAGTGCTCCTCTATGATTTGTGGTTCAGTATTTTCTCCTTTGCTCTTCTTTTTGAAATGCAAGGGTTACAGTGTAACTGAAACCATTCTCTGACAAGCAAATCTTTCTCTATTATCCTTATAGGAATACACTTTTATGGGATTTCTGTGTTTTTTGTTACTGGACAATGAAACCATCATAACTGAAAGATGAACATTTCAGGTGTGACCTTAAAATGTCTATAATATTTTTGTGACAGAGGAAACCTTTATCGTTGCTGTTGTTATTAGTATCTGTACAGCAAATAATACTTTCTTAATCATAAAATGTTGTTACCCTAATATGAATGTTTTAAATACATTTCCCTAAAGGGACCACTGCCTTTCTACTTACATAAATCTGAGTGGATAGACAATGACTGTATTTCCATACATTTTTAATTATGTCCAAGTGTTACACAGGAAAAAAACCTAATATGCACCAAAAGGGAACTAAAATCTCTGTAAATGAAACTGGGATATATACTGTAAAATAACTGCTTTCTTCGATTGATCTTTTGGTTCACTGAGCTGCACGAAAGCAAGTATATGCACTAACTCAGACTTTTGGAATAGATTTTATTATTTCACTGTATGTACATTAGCAGATGCATGATTAGTGAGGAAGTCCACATCATTGATTAGATTGGCCAGCCTGTGATTCAGCTAATCCAGGTTCCGGTTTTTGCTGTGTGATGGGTTTTAAAAGCAATAGCTTCCTAAAAATACAGATAGAAGATGAATGGGATTTTTGAAAGCACCACAGCATTTAAGTGCCATTGAAATCAATAAATAGTAGCAGTGAGATCCAAAAATGCACTTAGGCATCTGAAGTACAAGGTAGTCATCTGAGACCCAGAGGGTGATTTAAAAGTGTTTAGGTACTAAGAATCAGAAGGTATTTTCAGTTTGCACCTGTTTCTTTGCAGTGAAGATACTGCTGCTACTCTGGCAGAAGAGTGCATAGAGGGATGCCCTCATTCCCCATGGTAAGACTCAGCTGCTGTACGGTCAGGGTAGGAGTCTTATGCGGGGAGATAGGAGGACACATGACTATGAAATCTAATATTTTGACTATTTTGGAAGAAGGGTCAAATTTTTGCTCCTCATTTTGAGTCTATTTCTGCTTTTATCCAATGTTCCACACAAAATCTGGAGAGTGTCCAGGTCACGGCACTGCCTTGCACTCACTGGCACAATAGTGTCGTAGCTAGAATATACTCCTGGAGAGTAACAAGGCTGACTTGAAAAGAAGTAAGGCCAGAGTGGCTGATTCTTGTGACCACAGAAAGAGTGAATATAAGCACTCTCCTCACCTCCTGCTTCCTGTCTTCTTAAAACAAGCAAACAAACAAAACCAGACAGCAATTCAGTTATCTTTTACCAAATAGGCACTTCGAGCTTATGCATCCTCAGTTCATTGTGCTGATTGCTGTATACATACGATTTTCCCCCACTGGATAGATAAGCTGTATGCCTTAACCACTGCCAGCTCTCAAAATCTTACCAAACATGACATTGCGCTCTTGTAAACCCATTTGTTCTATTTTACATTTTCACGTACCTAAACATTTCTAAGAGGTCTACTTTTTCTGCTTTTCTATTTGTTTGATATAATACTATTTCCAAACCTCTCTTGGGTATTTTGAGGACGATAACATTAATGACTACAGTGATTACATTTTTCTGTAACAATATAAATACCACATACAGATTTCCTGGTATTACATTTAAAGAAAAGACAAGCTCGTTGCAGATAATTGCAGCACAGATAATTTGGGTCACCACAAGTATAACTGCTGAAGTGAGCAGTATTTTATCATTTTCTCATGAAACTTTTTAGACCATGTCCATACGTGGGCTTACTATGTCCTTTCATGAATTATAGGGCAGATGCACAGTTGTTGTACTAGAGATAGTACTTTTCAAAGTGCAGTCAAGGTCAAAATGAACTATTTGTTTCTAACAAATATTGCCTTTCAGAATAAATAAAGAAAGTCTAGTCTCTCAGCATGGAATAACAAACTGGCAAAACTTCAGCCTTTAAGAAGAAGAAAAAATCAGTCACATGCATTTTTTTTTTTTTTTCCCATAGTTCTAACAAAGGACTATCCAAACCCAAAAGATTAATTATTTGAATTTGGAGAAATATATGCCACATTAATGCTAAAATTCTGGAAAGAATTCAAGTTTTCTGATATCTTTAGCATTATTTAGTGTTCTGGTCACTACATCTTTATAAATTTGTAGTACATATTTTTTAAAAATCCAGGTAGAGGTGAAAATGATAATGAAATTTACAGAATACCTTCCAGACAAGAATGTAGAATAGGATGGTTTGGTACAGAGGAAAGATGAATGAGGAGGAATGCTGTGGGGAAGTTCAATAGAATGTTAGCTTTGTTCATTATGCAAAAGCTAGTGATAGCCTAAATTAGCAAGATTAAAATTAATAAAAGGGAGAAACTTAAAGTATCGAGATTAAAACAAAAAAGGAAGTACTGTGTTCTCATCCACACAACTCATAGGCTATCTGTAAACTCTCCCCTTCCTTCCTTTTTCCGTCTTTCCTTTCTCTCAGTTCAGTAGCATTGTGATTGACAGAAGGGAAATTTACTCCCCGACTCCCCCTTAAAGGCCCCTCATTACCTTTGCCTCTGCAGGCAAAGAGTTTTTGCAAGTTATTGACAGGTTTGGTTTTCTTTGAAAACAGTGCAAATTAAATAATAAAGTATGTAAAATATACATCCTTATATAATATTCTATTAAGTTATTGTAGATCATAGAATCATAGGATGGTTTGGGTTGAAAGGGACCTTAAAGATCATCACATTCCAACCTTCCTGCCATGGGCAGGGACACCTTCCACCACACCAGGTGGCTCAAAGGCCCATCCAACCTGGCCTTGAACATTTCCAGGGATGGAGCACCCACAACTCCTCTGGACAACCTGTTCCAGTGCCTCATTATCCTCATAGTGAAGAATTTCTTCCTTATGTCTCATCTAAATCTATCCTTTTGCAGTTTGAAGCCATTACCCCTTGTCCTATTACTACATGCCCTTGTCAAAAGCTCCTCTCCATCTTTCTGGTAAGCCCCTTTTAGGTAGATGAATGTGTGTGTGTACATATGTAAATTATGTACTGGATTATATATAGAAAGTATCTATATATAACATGCAATTGTTTCAAAAAGGATACAACAGAATACTTTTTATATTAAAGATAAAAGCTAGATATTATTTCTAGCTTATGAAGCTATTAACCTGCTGACTGCCAGAAGCTAGGACAGTATGCCAGGGAAAGATTATCCTATACTGCTCTTATCCATTCTTCTTTCTCTAAAAATCATTTACTGGCCACTGTCAAAACAGCACTATGGAGTCTCAACATATTAGTTTGACTTAGTACTGACAGAATACTTCTATGCTATTGAAAAGCATATTTTTAGGCTTAAGATCAGACAGAGGCTTAAGTCCAAAAAAGTCTGTTTTCCCTGAAACTTTTTGATGGTTTATGTAATCTGTCAGTAGTGGTATATAAAACTGGATGGACCTTCAGATCTCATCCAGAGTAACAACTTCTGATCTCTATTTGTCTCTATTTGATTTAAATGACATTGGTGCAGTAGATCTTAAGGTAAAAACTTTTTCTTTGAGAAAGCCAAGAAACAAAGTCTTTCTAAAAGATAGAACTCAAGAAAACATTCAAAGCAATACACACTTCTATGTTGCAGTTTCAGAGGACTAAAGGAAAATAATCAAGTAAAATGTATGTGTATTTTTTGCTATGTAAAAAATTAGCTGAATGGCTGGCCTGGAGAGTTGTGGTGAATGAAGTTAAATCCAGTTGGCAGCCGGTCACAAGTGGGGTTCCCCAGGGCTCAGTGTTGGGGTCATTTCAGTTTAATGTCTTCATCAATGATATAGATGAGGGGATTGAGTGCACCCTCAGTAAATTTGCAGATTACATCAAGTTGGGCAAGAGTGTTGATCTGCTTGAAGGTAGAAAGGATCTACAGAGGGATCTGAACAAGCTGGATTGATGGGACGAGGCCAATTGTATGAGGTTCAACATGGCCAAGTGACGGGTCCTGCACTCGGGTCACAACAACCCCAGGCAGCACTACAGGCTTGGGGAAGAGTGGCTGGAAAGCTGCCCGGCAGAAAAGGACCTGTGAGTGTTGGTTGACAGCCAGCAGGATATGAGCCAGCAGTGTGCTCATGTGGCCAAGTAGGCCACGAGCATCCTGACTTCTATCAGAAATAGTGTAGCCGGCAGGAATAGGGAACTGATCATCCCACTGTACTCAGCACTGGTGAGGCTGCACCTCGAGTGCTGTGTTTACTTTTGGGCCCCTCACTGCAGGAAAGACACTGAGATGCTGGAACATGTCCAGAGAAGGGCAAGAAAGCTGGTGAAGGGTCTAGAGCACAAGTCCTATGAGGAGTGGCTGAGGGAACTGGGGTCATTTGGCCTGGAGAAAAGGAGGCTGAGGGGAGACCTTATCATGCTCTACAACTACCTGAAAGGAGGTTGTAGCGAGATGGGTGTTGATCTCTTCTCCCAGGTAACAAGTGATAGACAAGAAGAAATGAACTTAGGTTGCGCTAGGGGAGGTTTAGGTTGGATATGAGGAAACATTTCTTCACTGAAAGGGTTGTCAGGCACTGGAACAGGCTGCCCAGGGAGGTGGTTAAATTACTATCCTTGACGTATTTAAAAGATATGTAGATGTGCACTTTGGGATATGATTTAGTGGTGGACTTGGCAGTGTTGGGTTTACAGTTGGATTTGACGATCTTAAAGGTCGTTCCAACCTAAATGATTCTGTGATTCTGTATTTTGATTTGAGTTCCTAACTTTTTGAATCAAGTCAGTAAAAGACTCGGTTATTGTCTCCGTGTTTTAATGAAACTGAAGGAAGAAAAATACACTCTGCTAAAATTCTCTGAGTAAACCATGATTTAATTTGTTGAAAAAACCAAAGTGCTGAATGTAACATTTTGATGTTCGTAAAAGGGGAAAGAAAAACAGATTTACTACAAAATGTAAAAGATTTAACCCCTCGTTTTTTCAATTTTAAATTTTCAGGGAAAAACAGATAGTTCAAAACATCTTATATAGTTTAAAACACTGCTTTCCATTGAAAAGTGTGTGTGTATTTTCAATAAATTCTAGTTTGGTGCCTTTGAATAGCTCAGTGTAATGATTATAGCTGTATATTTTAGGATTAAATGGTAAAAAAAAAAAATAAACAAACAAACCCCCTTTGATATCTGTTTTATCTGAGGTAAAAAAAAAAATAAAATAGGTAAGGCAACCTAAGTAACAGAAGTCTTATTATGTGAAATGTGTCTAGAAAACCTGTATTTGTCAGAGAAACATCTACATTACCTGGCAAATACTTAATTCTCAAAAAGAAATGCAGGATTATCCAGAGAAGATCACATAAATAAGCAAATCTACATAACCAATATCACAAATATTTGTTTAGAAACTCTGGAGAAAGATACAACAGTTCACATTTGCTCAGCAAAAGGTCACCATTTTGCCGTATGTAGAGATGTAGTCACTTTGAAAGGAATTAAGAAGTTATCTAAAAGCCAAGTGTACTATTGATTGTTCAATGACAAAACAATGCTTCTCATCACAGTGAATTTTCTCTTGATGTAGTCTGTGCTAATGATGCACAAAAACCCAGACACGTCATGGGCAAGCTAAGGAATTGCTGATTTCTCAAAAGCTCGCTTTCATTGTAAGACACAAATTTGACGCTACAGCTCAAGCCAATACTATATGAAAAAAATACCATGGGTATTTGAAACACATCTCTTTCTATAGTATATGGTATATCCATTAAAGCAGTTAGGAGCAGATTCAGCATATTTCAGCTTATTTCTTACAGCATGGCATCCAGCTCATTGGTTCCCAACTTAAGTTTTAAACTGAAAAATAGCTTCCTCTAGCCTTAATAGACCTGAAAGTTTATTGTTGTTATACAGTGACTACTAGGTTGCTTGGACCTTTAATATTTCTGATGGATAAACATGAATTATGAGCTTAACTTTTAGCTTAACAATTTTACTTATAGTCTTATATATATGGACAAAAAATATGATACACTCCAAAGCCAGACCTTTTGGTGCAAGTAAAGAGCACAATAAAAACTACTAAAGCATGCTCAGAAGTGGAAGTATGACTGAAGAGAGTTTTTACAGAGAATGAAATTTCCTTCCTGTAGAATTCTTTCTCTCAGGAACTAGACTTAATTCAGCGATACTATTGAGTTGTCTCAGTTTTGAATTTGCAGTTGTTCTCTGTCAAGGGATGGTGAACAACAGAACACTATGGCTTATAAATACTACACAGACTTCATCTTTATTCTTCATCTTAATCTTCATTTTATATTTCTTCCTGAATAATAACAGTCTTTGTGTAAAAGAATAAAATTCAGCACTGTAATAGGATCAAATTGACTACCTCACAGAGCAGCTGTATGTTTTCCATGTCTTTGCAAAGTTTTATGACCATAGATTAATAGGATATTGCTTTATCTAGCTACGGTGATTTTCAGTATAGCATTTCTCCAGTGTTATATAAGTAACAGTTAATTTTCCCCAAACTACAAACCCTCTGTTGCACTCTATTCTTATTAGTATATTCTTGGTTTGTGTGTTCATGATGCTAAGTTTTCCAGTCTCAGGATGCAACAGACATGATGCAGCTGACTGACATTGTCACAGCAAAACACAATGAAGGAAAGGGAAGGAAAGAAGGAAAATGCAAATGCTTGAGATTTTATTTTTAGTGAGTATTATTCAAATAATATAATTATAAATTCTTGAATAACTTAGGGAAATTTGTGGATAATGTTGCAAAAATCTGCTAAGTAATATACTGAAGAATGCATTAATTATGCACTGATAGACTCTTTTGGGTAGTGCTCAGCGTACCACCCTGATTGAACATCAGTGATTATCAGTGACTACACTATAGTTTGTGACATACGTTTCCGTTACCCTTACTAGGTGGTTGTTGCCAGAAGTACTGAACATATCACAGAATCACACAGAATGGTCTGGGTTG
>KL283663.1:5543-16832 GCA_000699545.1 Podiceps cristatus
GACAGAGGAGTCCTGGCAAATCTTCTTGCAGCAATATAAGATGTGGTTGTGAGTACCTGTTTTCATAGAATCATAGAACGTTTTGGGTTGGAAGGGACCCCCAGAGCCCATCTAGTCCAACCCCCTGCAGTGAGCAGGGACACCATTCCCCAGATCAGGTTGCTCAGAGCCCCGTCCAACCTGGGCTTGAGTGTTTCCAGGGATGGGGCCTCCACCACCTCTCTGGGCAACCCGTTCCAGTGCTTCACCACCCTCATCGTCAAGAATGTCTTCCTTACGTCCAGCCTAAACCTACCCTGTTTCAGCTTAAATCCATTACCCCTTGTCCTATCACCATTGTCCCTACTGAAAAGATTCTCCCCCTCTTTCCTATAGGCCCCCTTTAAGTACTGAAAGGCCGCAATCAGGTCTCCCCACAGCCTTCTCTTCTCCAGGCTGAACAAGCCCAACTCTCTCAGCCTGTCCTCACAGCAGAGCTGCTCCAGCCCTCGGGTCATTCTTGTAGCCCTACATCTCTGCTGTAGCTTTACATCTCATTTTACATCTCTGCTGTAGCTTTATTCCAGTTCCTAGATCTGAGTTGGCTGGAAGGGGCCCTAAGTATGTGCTGTAGGGAACATAATTTCATTTCTGGATGATTCTCATCTAGTGGCTCTTTAACTTTCTTGCAAACATGAAATAAGGCATTGCAGACTTTCCTTCTCAAGGCAGATGAGATCATGATGTTTGGAGACTCCAAGGACCAGAATGGTGAAGTTATGTGAGGATGCAGAAGAGGGCTTTCTGCATTCTTTAGATGGGCCCTCCTGGTTTGGTGACCTCCTCTGCAGCTGAGCTTGATGGGGTGGGGAGTCTGTAGAGCGGAGCCTGATGCCATTCCAGTAGCTGGTTTCTGTTTGCAGGGAGGGAGTTGCTTGGGTCTGTGCAGTAAGTAGGTGGTCCAGCTCCTCACACGTGGTTTCCCCCAGCAGAGGATGATGCTTTGAGAGTGGGAAAGAAGAATCCAAACAGAAAGCCCCACCTGAGTTTTCCTTCCCTTCCTCTAGGGGCAATCTGGCCCCCAAACAGAGGGATCTCACAAAATATGAGTAGGTCTCAAAGGTGCAACACAAAGGCCTTTGTGCTGTATGCTGCAGAGTTAACCATCAGTCACAGCTGTCTACCACCACTTTCTATAGCCGGTTCCTCACAGTGTGATTATACCTCATCAAAGTTAATTTACCAAGCTGTTTAAATGGCTGTACAGTACAGCGAGCCTCCTCCTACCACTAGCATCTTTTTCAGCTACTCCCCTGCTGAGGATGCTTCAGGCTGGGTGGTCCCAGCAACACCCCGCAGCATTTTGCAGTCTTGTCAGCAGCCTGGAATAGGGTCCTTTCTTCGGAGCTCTTGGCTTCCTTTCCCAGCCTAAGTTACAGGAGTCCTGTGGAAAATGATTTGGAGGACAAGAGGCAGCTCTGATAATGGGAAACGTCTGTGAGGGATTGGAACATTGGCTTGTAATCCCCAGACAAAGCTGCCTCATTCAGAAAAAAGGGGGGTGGAAAAGCATGCAGAACAAAGATCTTGTTTCACTTCATGAAACGAACACGTGATGTTTTCTCTGGAATGCCTCGTTGACAAACGGGCCCAGATTTTCCAGGGACTATGGCTGTTACTTAGGCTCAGACAAGGCCATAAATGGCTGAAAAGTATGTAAATTCACAGTTTATGTTAATCTGTCATTTCCAGGCTTGACATTAACTCAGAGCCAGGCCTTTGCCAGGTTTGCATTTCCTGGGGAGTGGAAAGGTGGGATAGGCCTCTAACACCCCCACCCCAGAGCTTCTGGCCAGATCTTGTGTACATCACGTACAGCTTTGCATAGAGAGAGTTACAAAGCGTGGCTCTGTCCAGACCTGCCTGCATCACCTGTCTGTCGAGCTTCTCCCACCAAACTGGGATAGAATCATAGAATAACAGAATCACAGAATTGTCAAGGTTGGAAAAGACCCTTAAGGTCATCGAGTCCAACCGTTAACCCATCACTGCCAAGTCCATCTATACCATGCCCTCAAGCACCGCATCTATCCGTTCTTTAAATACCTTCAGGGATGGAGACTCAGCCACTTCCCTGGGCAGCCTGTTCCAATGCCTGACCAACCTTTCGGTGGAGAAGTTTTTCCTAATATCTAACCTAAACCTCCCCTGGCGCAGCTTGAGGCCGTTTCCTCTCGCTCTATCACTCATTACTAGGGAGAATAGGTATAGGATAGTTACCTATAGAATAGGATAGGTACCACAGGAGTCAAAACTGCCAAGCCAGGTGCTTTGTCTGGAGCAGATGACCTTATACCTTGCTAAATGGAGATGATAGATGCAAGCTTGTGAAAGATACTGGAGGTCTCGTTTCAGTGGAGAGGCTTTATTCAGCATTTTGGACTCTACCAGAGCTATTGCCAAACGACTGCACCTCTTGCTATGGGAACTCATGGACATAGACATTTAAACAGAGTCAAAGGTTCAGATTCAGTGAATAGACTCCATTTCTAAAGGTGGGAGTGCTCCAGTGTTACAGCCAATGAACTTGCGAGCATTGGTTGTCCAGCTGGAATTTGAGAAGGAGATGCCACACTTCCACTGCAAATCTGTCCCTTCCCTCAGCCTCCGAGTGCTGTGCCATTCAGCTGGAACATGCCTGTCCTCCTTTCCAAGTCCTCTGACGGTGCTTTCATCCTTCCTTTTTGCTCATGGCTGGCTTTGCTCATCTCTTCCAATCTGTTGTTCTGCCAGAAAGGTGTCTCTCACCTCTTTTGCCTTGCCATCTAACGTAGTTCAGTGGTCTCTGCAGCACTGCAGATTAGTGAGCATGAGATCTGAGCTCACCTGCCCCTCTCTTCCACTTTCCATTCTCCTGGGACAACTTGTCCAGTTTGTAATCACAGCTTCTTACCCACTTTACCTCCTGTCACTAACATTTCCAATCCGAAAGCTTTTTCTCACACAGGTTGAAAGCAGTGACCTTTTCCTTTGGATTGGCTTTGCTTACAGCTATTTATCCTCTTCTCCCATGTAAAAGGTCTGGCATAAATCCTGACCCACTGGGGCAGCTTGGCTACAGCAATTAAAGGCCAACATGTTCATAAACGAATATCTAAGGTCAGACACTTTCTCCACACTTACAACCTCATGCAACAGCCTGATTTGCAGGTGCTCAGCAACAGGACTTGCCAGCCTCTGTGGTGGAGCTGAGGGTGCTTAGCATCTCCTAGGGAATGATAGCTCTGGTTGAAGACAGGCATTGCACAGAGGAAAATTAAACCCCCTTAGTTTCCACTACCTAGCCCAGGGCTGGGAGGGGAATATATGATTTCATAGCATTGCTAAGCAATGACAAGAACTAGTCTCTAGGGTGAGCTATATTTACTAACACATTGCACATTTTCTTGCTTAACAGCACAGTTTCTCATTTTATAAGAGTCCCTGAGCTCATGTTTGTATCCTAGAGTGGCTGTCCAAACTTACATTGCCAGCTCCAAAGCTTTCTCATATAGACCACCGGAACAGTCATTCTGAATTTGTGTACTGAACATCGCAACGGTCTGTAGTTAAATAAGGCTGTGTGGACCTCATCTCCTGGTCTCACAGACCCCCGGTGACTCACAGAGCTGCTATTCCACACCCAGCCCCCACTGACTCAGGCACAACTCACACAACTCAAACACATTTTGGGCAGCAAAATTCCTGAACGCCTTCTAGCAAGCATCCCAGGCTCTGACAAGGGCTGGAACAAATAGCTGAGTGTGTTTGAGCATGTTCTATGCTAGCGGGTTGCCCACCCTTGAAGGATGCGAAATAGCTAGCAAAATTCGCCATAGTGTGGGTAGGAGAACACAGGGACTTCTGTCAGGGCCATACACCTGACCTGCACAGTCCGTGAGAGGTTTTTGTATAGGTGTAATATAAGGGTAAGGAGTAGGTAGCTATGGGCCGTGAGTTCGAGATGCACTCTGACGGTCCTGTAACAGCATTGAGAGCCAGGATCTGCTGTGGCAAATGTTTGAATGGATCGGTGGCATCTTGAGGTGCACTCAGTTTCCATCACCGCACAGCTGTGGACAGATTAGGCAGGTGAGGAGACATCCCCAGGCAGAGCTGGGTCACCGCAGAGGTCTCTGAGCTCCCAGCTGTCATAGATGGATTGTGTGGTGCTGAGGCACACAAAATCCTCTACATGAAATCCCCTCACATCTCACCAAGCTCGTTTGCTCTGTGCCCATGCCCTCCCTTCCCAAAAAGGGTCTGGCTCCACATACCCCAGCATCTCCTGTGGTGCTCGTATTAATCCAGATGCAACCCAGCCCTGTTGCCTCAGCTGTGGGAGATCTGATAGACCTTTCTTGCCAGCTTCCTTAATTTGAAGAAGCTGATTTCCCCCGACCAAGCTGCTCCCACCAGCAGATGTTTTTTTCAACACGCTCTGAAGCATCCTCCTCCAGGGGCTCTTCCACAGCACCTTCTCTGCCCAGCGCTGGAACAACTCTTCAGCGTTGGCTGCAAACAGTGCTTGAGGGGGCTTCAAAAGCTGCGGGGAGGGGAGAAGGGCATGGCTGAGAGAGCATGGGAAGGGGGCTAATCTATACATCCCTTTGAAATGCCCTCTGGCTCTTCTGGCACTTGGCTCTCTGACTTGGTGGTCAAGAGCTGTGGGTCCCACAGCCAAGCCACAAGTGATGGCCTTTGCTTGGTGAGGAGAGAGCACCTGCTTCTTTATAGCAAGATGGCAGGCATTAGCACACCTCTGGGAAATTTTGCTAGATACTTCAAACTTTAAGCTTGCCTCTGTGTGACAGCAGTGATTGAGAGGTGAGACAAATGAGTGGCATGTGGAACACTTGTGTTTTGTTGTGATTTAATTGATAGATTATAATGGCCTGTGCCTGAGCTCAAGACATCCTGGGTTGACTTCCTGCTACATTCATCAGCACAAACCCCCTACTGTTTCTGCTAACGGAGAAAGTGCTCTTAATTGTGTGAATCGGGATTTGCCGGTGGCAGACAACTGCTTGCTCCACAGCAAGTGTGTTGTGAATGGGGTGCCTGGGCTCCTTGCGTGGAACACAGCAGAGCCAAGTACATCTCGTAGGTCAATGACATAGGAAAACAAAGTATCTGAAATGTCATCCTGCCACAGAAGAGTCCTGGGTTTGACTCTATGTTCTGCCAGAAGCGACCTTGGCAACTTCTCAGTGAATGTGTCTGCAAAATGAAGGAGATAACAGGGAAGGAAGTAGGAAGCAGTCACTTATGGGGGAATCACGTCATATTTAACAGCTTACATAAATATGAAGTGCATGTGACATTAGCAGGTGTGGAGGCAAGTCGGGTCTCTGCCTCGAAGTGTATCTCTGTGGCAGTATGTGCCTGCATGCTAGTTTGTGATATAGCGTTATACACCGGGAAACCCGTCCTATGAATCGTACAGGCCCATTCAGCTGCCTGTACGATGGAAAACTCACCTTACCTTGATGCCAGTCCCAAGGCTTATTTTGTCAGACTTCTGCAGTTGCCTGTTGCATTATCAGGCCTCTCTCTGAGGGGATTTCCAGGGTCAGACTCAAATCCCACAAATTGTGGCCGTAGGACGTAGGCTAGGACCCCACAGAATAACTGTGGGTACAGATGTCTTGCTAGTGACTGCCTCATTTGGATGCAATAAGGTTCTGGCTTGTCTAAGCAGATAAGCAACATCTCGTCTGCACCAGAGTAGGTGTGCCAGGCAGTCTCTATGAACCAACCTCTCTGACCAGCCAGCATCCACACAATGGTGGAGGCACACATCTGGCAGCTGGGATAGCTCTTACTCCACCTGAGGCTGTTGGGTGGCCTTGTAGGTACCCGTAGGGTCCATGAGACTGCCCGTGAACCCTGTTTCCTTCATGCCAGCTGTTGCTCAGCCATGTTCACTGCCTGTAAAGGATCACAGTAATTCTAACAGGACCATATCCCCAGGGCACAGCTAATGGATTTGTCAGCTCTGAGCTGTTTGGCCATGGGCTAGTAGAATCCTAGGGGGCTCTTTCAAGGGATGATACCAGTCTGCTTCTGGCTGGGTAGGACTTCTCTTGTGAGAGTGCTTTTAGTTTGAAGGCTGTAGCAAACTTTATAAGACCAAAACAAGTTCATTGGAAAATTCAGGTTGGAGGGGACCTCAGGACATCTCTAGTCTATCTTCCTGCCCCAAAGTGGGTCTCTTCTCCAGGCTGAACAAGCCCTGTACCCTCAGCCTCTTTACAAAGGGCATGTGCAATAGCAGAGTCAAAAGCAGGAGCATTTCACTTACCTGTGCTCCATCATGGCCTGGCAGCAACTAGAGTGAACTTGCACGAGGATGATGCTGAGACAGAAGCATGTTATGCTATTCAGGACAGAGGGACTGTTTCCACACTGAGGTTTTGAGACAGATTCTTGCACCATGATTCAGATCTGGGTGTAGTTCCAGTCTACGAGGGACCATGAACATCAAGTCACCCTTGGCCATGCTGTGGCAAATGCAAGGTGGATATGGTTACACAGGCTGGACATGGGTGCAGTTCTGTGCCCACTCCTGGTGGGCACGGCTTACCTGGGTTATCGCACCTGGGTGCTGGGGCTGGATGAAGTCTGTGAGGAAATGACGCCTTGGGAGCTTGTCTTAGGTTAGGAAACCTCACCTTGAGTAAGGGATGCCGAGGGTAAAGCTTAAGGGGCAGTTTGTCAAAGGTCTTTAGGCATTTTACTGCTCTAGCCAATGGAATATTCAAAAGCCTATCAAAAGCATTAATCATCAGAGAATACATTTTATACAAACCACATAGCCTGCTAGTGGCCAGACTTGTGTGCCCTTTGGTTAGCAATGTCCTCAGTAAAACCTGCAAAATAAAGATATCTGCCGGGCGAGGAAAGGGGGAAGGTATAGCACTTTTCTACAACAGGTCTGAAATAGAGCTTTAAGCAGTCATGATTAGAACAAATGCTGCAGCTGGAGTAGGAGCAAGGAATGAGGAAACCACAGTGAGAAAGAAAATTACAAGAGCAAGGAAATGAAGCAAATAGTGAAGCTAGAAGAATAGAAAAAAATAGCTGTATTTAACAAAATGCAGACTGGAAGGTAACTAAACTACAGGGAAGTGATACGGATGTGAGAAATAACTGAGCCGTGAAAAAAGGGAGATTTAACTTATCTGTGTGTCATGTGTGTATCCTCACATCATGGTTACCCACACTTGCCTGAGTTTGAATTTTGGTTAGAAAAGTATCTCCCTGAATTACTCCCCCTGAAGAAGAGAAGCCATCCTATTTCAACTTAAAAGTTTGGGTGGTGTGCTGCAGCTTGGAAGCTGGGATAGTGAGAGTCATCCAGCATCTTCCCAAAATTCAGGATAAGAAGCTGCCTCCTTCCTTACATACCATTCACCTACCAGTGCACATTTGGGGCTTGCCGCCTACCAACCCACTACTCCTCGCTCACAGGCTGACAGCAAGGTCCTGGTAAAGTTCCTTGGGGGAGTGAAACCACAGCACGCTCTGGGGGTGATGTGAAGTCGGCACTGCCACCCTGGGGAACACTGTGAGAAGATGGTGGTAGAAGCTCCATCCCTGGGAACACTCAAGGTCAGGCTGGACAGGGCTCTGGCAACCTGATCTAGTTGAAGCTGTCCCTGCTCACTGCAGGGGGCTGGACTAGGTGAGCTTTAGAGGTCCCTTCCAACCCAAACTATTCTACGATTCTATTCGATGAAGGTTGCTGCAGGCCTGAGTTCTCATCCAAGGCAGAAAGGAGACTGCATGATCCACGTGCGACAGCCCTGGAGACTCACACCAACCTCACGGTCATCCCAGCATTTGTTTGGGTCTGACACTGGCGCCCCTGCATGTGTAACTCCGCTTGGGGCTTCCTCCTCACGTCCCGCAGTCCTGGCCCACAGTTTCCTGCAGGGAAAGCCCAGGTGTCCCTTGGCCCTTCCTGAGTCACCGCTGCTGTGGTCTGGTCCCTGAGGAGGCACTGCTCACGGAACTCAGGACGACACAGATGCCTCCGGTCCCACGCAAGTTGAGACTTCTCAGCTACAGCTTTGCGCACCTCAATTAAAAAATAACACCCTGCTTCGTAATTCCACCAAATAATGCCACTGCAAATTTCTCACTCTTCAGGGAGAGCGGCTATTCCCCTATCGCAAAGGCCACTTGCCAACAATTTGCTTTCTTGAATTGTCACCTAAAAAGCCGTGCAGGCAGGGCGGTCACTGACTTCAGTGCAGCACTGCAAGCACAACCCCATCCCTTAGGGTCGATGTTTCGTATGGCAGTGGGACAGGAGGAGACGTGAAGGATGTGGGAGGTGGACGGGAGTGAGGTAATGTGGAGAGGATGATATCATGGTATAGCCACAAGGCCTGGGTGAGGGCTTAAGAAGTAATTTATTGGCATGTGTTTAGCCTTGTTTCCCTAGGAAATGAGGCTTACACCATATCACTTTGGGTGTATACGTGTGCGTAAGCTGTATTAAGGGACAGGCTTGCGGCTTCAGAGTAGCCCTCACGAGACACCAGAGAGTCCAGGGGAGTGGTGTTGACAGTGTCCCAAGCATGGAGAAAGCTTCAGTCAGAGCCTGCACTTTATTAAACACAGGAGAATGTATCCACCCATGAGACGTACTCTCGCATAAGTCCAGGCTTCGTTTGCTCTGCATCTCAGGCAAAGGCTTGTTACTGAATTTCGGTTGCGTGGCCACTTGCCCATGTGTGTGTATCTCAAAACTTGCAACCCCGTATGTACAACAAAATGTTTGTTTTAAAAGTACCAGTGACCAGAAACTGTCAGCAGAAATGAAATACGGAGGTATGTAACAGAATAACATCTTCCCTCTAGAGCAATGATTCCCGATTTCTTTGGCCCACCAGAGCATTGCAACCTTCAAAATTTCAGGCAAGCACCATTCCGTTCACCCTCATAATGAAGCTTTTAGCTGAAAGCGTTTTTATGACAGTACTTTGGTTGCGGAGCCAGCAATGATGAATTACCATATCCATTATGGCCACAGCTTGAAGCCACAACTGTAAATGCATTTGCTTTCCCCTTATTCTAGCGCTTCTGATTCAAGCTCCCTGTTATGGATCCATCATGAAAGAGCAAAGATTCCTGGCAGATTTATTTCTTATGCACTCAGGTAGTACAAACTGCTCCTTTGCAGTTTACAGTTTTAAATGGTACAAGTTTGGAATAAAAATGAACAGTTTGTCAGATATCATGTACTTCGGTATAAAATGTGTGCCTTTGCACCCAGTGTTAAGGCTCTGGTGTCTGTGCTGAGGTTGTTTTGTGCTGCCTGTGACAGAAGAGATAACACTCTGAGATTTCCTTGCCTTGGTTAAGTTCCCTGACACAGCCGACGTCCACACTCCTACAAACAATGCCGGCTCTATCCCTGCCGTCATCTTTCCAGCAAAGGTCTAAGGACTGTTCCCGTAGTCTAGCAGAAATACTCAGGCCTTATCTGCACACACAAGTTTTATCATCCAGTTCAAGGGGGTAGCTGTACAAACACCTCTCTCCCCTGTGGGTGCCTGGCCTCCTGTGGTAATGCTCCCCCATTCTTGCATGAGAGATGCTTTTTTGGTTTTCACCTCTTCCCATTTCCACACAGTAAAAACTAACTTGAAGAAACAGGCTTTCGTGTACCTGAACGCAGAATGGAGGATTTAATCCTTTACCTTGTGTTTTGTATTCAGTCCTTTCATGACACAGAAAAAAACCCATGCTCACGGCGACCTACAGAATCCAGCACAGTGGCTAACAGCGGTTACATGAGGTGACCGCCCATGGTATCAGGGAGGGAACACAGGAGCTGGGAGACCCCTGCTAGTGCTCTCTTCCCAAGAGTAGCATAAGTCACTTTTACCTTCTGGAAATAGAGAGCCTCCTCATATAGCACCACTTGCACAGAGCCAGGTGTCAAGAGGCCAGAAATCGATTAATCTTTTAAAATGTATTTATCATTTGCCACTTATTTTTTCCTTATTGTAGCACTCGCATCAAGGTGACTCAGGGTGAGCCTAATCCTATGATGCTTCTGCAAACTAAAGGCCAGCTGAGTTCAGCCATAACTCTGTCTGCGCTGCATCGTGAGCCAAGGCAATCAATGACTCCAAAACAAAGAGGTACATTGTCAAAGGTGAGTTGTGGGGGTTTGTTGGTTTGGTTTGTTGGGTTTTTTTTGTGGTTTTGGGGTTTTTTTTAAACAAGACAAAAACACTCAGCATCATCAGTGAAAAAATTAGACACCTCTTCATGATAGATTTATGGGCTGGTATCACTCACAGACAGAAGCAGAACTTGCTGGGGAAGACGCTTTATAAATGCAAAATTAGTAACAGTAATCCTAAAACCAAAACAGACTGAGGAAGCAGAGCCTGAGGAAGCACAGAAAAATGGCACAGCCGCTGTGAACAGACCAGATGATGAATCAGTGGACTGGTCTAGGATAACTTTCCCTAGAGTTTTCTCCTGCCAGCTGGATGCTGGAATAATCTTTCGTCTTGATGCATGATAAGGGGGGACGCACCAGCACCTCCCATGGCACCTGCTTGCGTTGAGGACATAGAATAAAGCTGGGCAAGAAGACAGGTGGCTTACAGGCATGCTTGGTTATGGAGTGAAATGGTATTTCAAAGCCAGCAATGTCATTTTTGGTTACAACCAACCTCAAAACTCAAGGAAAAGCCCTTGACAACTGGTGTCATGGTACTGCTTGCTGTAATAGAGATTTCTGTTATGTGCCCAGGATAATCAGTCTCTGCGTTGTCAGATCCTGCCTTCTAGCTACTGGAGGCTTCTGAAATTAAGAGAGATTACACAAGAGGATCAGGTATTTATACACAAATGACCAGGCATTTCAGGTGGGATTTCAGCACCCCGTGTCTTACACAACACCCCGGCTGGATCCCACGCTGCTTGGATCCTAACACATACAGGCTTAAACCCTTATTTTGAAACCTCCCTGCATTCCGACGCGAATGGCACCTGTAGCCGTGGCCGGGATCCCAGCGTGGCCTAAGGGCTGGAGCACAGGGGCAGTGGGCTTCTACAGCACCCCACCCGCGGAGAAGCCGCCTCTGCCTCAGTTTCCCCTTTTTTGTGACAATGTGGGGGCAGCTGTGACCCCCTTGGAGGGGTGCTCTTGGCCAGGCTGGCAGGCAGCTGCGCCCCGCGTGGTGCCCCTGCTCTTCCCGGCCCCCCACCAGTGCAGGGCTCAGGAGGCCCCCCCGGACC
>KL283664.1:11629-30334 GCA_000699545.1 Podiceps cristatus
CGATCTAGTCCTTCTTGGCAGGGCTCCTCTCAATCCCTTCATCCCCCAGCCTGTATGGATACTGGGGGCTGCCCTGACACAGGTGCAGGACCTTGTGTTTGTCCTTGTTGAACCTCATGAGGTTCACCCAGACCCACTTCTCCAGCATGTCCAGGTCCCTCTGGATGACATCCCGCCCCTCAGGCGTGTCCACTGCCCCACTCAGCTTGGCGTCATCCACAGACTTCCTGAGGGTGCACTTGCTCCCAGTGTCTATGTCAGTGATGAAGATATTACAGAGTAGTGGTCCCAATACAGAATGTATGTATGTATATATATATATAATGATATATATGTATGGCAATATATATTTTTTTGATGCATCACTTCAACTTTCCATGGAAGATTTAGATACAAATAATATCAGTGATGAGCAAACTAGAATAGAAATGTTGGATCCATCGATCCAGCTTTAAACAAAGTGGTCAGCTCTAAGCGTGCACACAATTATGCATATAAAAATGAATAAATAAAAATGAGTCCACCCAGTAATGAAGCTAATTGCAGTGATCTCCTTGGAGAACAATAATAACTATTCATGCAAATAAACTCCTTGAAATTTGCCTGAACACCTGCAACCGCAATTGTTTTGACACTGTGTGCAATGAGACGGTTCCATTTGTGGTGCCTTTGCAAGGCTGCAGATGAGCAGGTGTGACGCACCTGGACCGATGTCCTCATGGCACTACACGTGCAGTTGTCTTTACATCCAGCTTGGAAACAGTCAGAGCGGGGATTTCCTTGGAGAAACTAATGCTGTGGCTTTTCTGGCTCTCCTAAGGATGAAAAAACAGTGCCTTGAGTTGGAAAAGACACATCCCAGTGACAGAAAGCTATGAGAAATGAGTTTTATGAACGGATTTAAATGTTGCAGCTGGGAACTTTGGCTGGGGGTGGAGAACAAGCCAATCCAACCACTGAGAGAACACAGATAAAAATCACACAGAAGTACTTTTTCCCAAACACTTACTTGGCTGAGAATTCAAAACCACCACAGTTCTGGATTAAACAAATTAATTATTGACTATCTATTAAGAAAGACTCCTTCTCCAGTCTGTCTGCATTCAATAAAGAAACACACACTTGAAAAATCCTGAAAAGTGTGACCTGGGAAATTCTGACTTTTGCCTAAATCCAGCTTTGATGTGAAACGCTGATCTCCAAGCCCAGCCTGGAAGCCAGAGAGGGATGGCTGCACCATGGGGTGACCTTTCTTTCCTTCCCCTGCAGCCGCTCGCCCGCCTGCTCTTTCAGCCTCTGGCCCAAGTGCTGATGAATGAATTCCCAAATTCACATTCCTTTTCCACTCAGATCTTTTTTTTTTTTTAATAGCTGCAGAGCATGTGGGACTCAATCCTCACCCTTCGAGCATCCACCACCCCGGCAGCAGTGCTGCGGCTCTCGCCCAGGCAGTCCACATTTCGCCTTTGGAGGACATTCGCAGGAAACGGCTTTAACTGCATAAAAGGAAACGATGTAGTATCCAGCAGTCATTAAACTGTGGGACTTCTTGCCACGAGACCCGTTAGCGACAAAAAGTCTAAAGGGTTTTAAGAAGAGATTAGGCCACCTCATAGAGGAGAGAGTCCTCGGCAGCTCAGGGGCACGCTGGCCTATTTACAGCCTCTGCTTCAGGAAATCTTTACATTGCTTATTGCCAAGATCTGAGAAAGAAAATCAGGGGAGGTATCACCCTCTACCTGCCCTTTTTTTTTTTTGTGGCACTGTTGGGGAGTTATACAAGGCTATGGAGATTTTTGACATACGGTGGGACTCGATGATCTTAAAGGTCTCTTCCAACCTAAACAGTTCTATGATTCCATGACCTGACCCAGCATAGGTGCTTTTATGTGGTCACCAGGTCAAGCCTCTGTGCCTGAGCCTATCATATATGGCTATTTGAACCCATGACTATGAGATATCAGGCTGGTTTTATGGTGGTGTTTTACAACTGCTTTTTACTGGCATGGTTAACCGGTTCAGGGCAATCCTGACTTGCCCAATACACGCCAACAAGGATTTCCAGTTTGTAACAGTGCTCATCCATAGAACAGTGGTGCCAGGGAGCTGCTCCTGCTGTACCCTGTCCAAAGTAAAAGCAGTCCCTGCCCCTTGCCCCACACAAAAACCCAAAACCTTTTAAGTCCAGAGGTTGTTTCAATTTTTTTTTTTTTTTTCAGTTCCTTGGCTGATGTTGCGGGCAGTGTTGAAATGCAAGGAACCATATGTTTGCTCAGTGGCTTTCCTTGCCAAATCACAACAGCCACCTCTTGCTCTGGGGGAAGACAAGTTTGCAGCGGGATGTCTCCAACGTGATGCATTACTTTGGGCTCCCCTTCTGATTCTGGCACGTGACGATGCTATGGAACCTTGTAGCCAGCAATGAGGTTTTCCTGCTTTTCTGAGCCTCCCCCTTGATGCCCATCATGGTTTTGCTGTGCCCTGGGGTTCAGTGCAGCCTGTTATTTGGACAAGACCCCCTTGTCCAAACCGCTGGGCTGGGAGACATGCTGCAAGAGCCACAGAGCTTCTGCCCAGTGGTCCTCGCAGCATCTCCTCCCCATCACCTTCATCTCCTTCCTGGCAGGTTTAGCTCTAGCCAGTTGCCCTTGTGTCAGAAGTGTCATTGCCATAGTCAGTCCTGATTGAGGCGGGAGGGTGGACAGATGATCTCTCTCAGTCCTTCAGCCTGATCTTCTACGATTCTTCCCATTTAGGTTTCACAGTCCACGCACTGGGTTGTCCCTGGCAGTGGAGAGGTGAATTCAGAGTGAGCACTCTCTGATGGCCCTCCCTGCCTCTGGATCCACCAGTGTCCCAGTTCAGAGCGGGGAGGAGCTGCAGAAGCGGGTGATTCTGGAAGCACTTTCCTCTACATTGCGTGTTAGGGCCATGAGGGAGCTTTCAGCTTCAGGTCCGACCTTTGCCAACTGTGCCATCAGGTTGTTGGCAATAAATACGCATACAATACAGGGTGGTTCTTGCTTCAACATGTCCTGAGGGAGCAAAGCTCAGGCCTGAAGAGGCTGGTTGGGTGTAGGCTGTCCAGAGCTTTACAGGCTAACGCTAAGGCTGCTGACTCCATCATAGCTAGCAACCCCTCTGGTGTGAAACAAGTAAACCAAACCCAACCACACTTGTGTCTAAGGCACCGTGGTAAGAAGAGCTGTTTTCAAATTCGGCTAATTTCATCCCCAGCTTACATGCATGCTCCAGCAGAGCTGAGTTTACCAAAAACATAAATTTAGGTCAAAGAGACCATCTGATGTCTGGCCATAAAAAAATGGTGAATTGATGACTCAATGATTTTTTTTTTGCTTTTTCACCATATCTAGATTCTGATCTACATTAGCTAAACCAGCCAGTGCAAGTTTTCTAAATTGATTTTAAAGTGACCTAATTTAAGCAGTAAGAGCATATAATGGAGATGTACTTAAGTCAATTTAACCCTTCCTTAAATCAATTACACTAGAATTTAGTAATTTGCAGGCAGAAGCTAAACCAATTTGAAAAATAGTTAGGACAGGTTAAGTACCCTTGTAGTGTGGATGTGTATTAGTTTAGACTACTTAAACTCTCTCTAGTGCATGTTGTAAGGCAGCCAAATGTCAGCCAATGTCACCCAATAATACAGGCTTAATCGATGCATGAACTCCAGCTATTAAGGCCAAAAGTGCCAGTGACAGCCAGGCCATCACCAACCATGATGTCTCATTTTGTTCCATCTATACTGCATCCACTGTTTCATGTTCAAGTAAACTGGTCATGCTGAACATATCTTCTATAGGAACTTCAGAGTTGTCTGCCCTAGCTTGTGATTTGATGTGCTCCCATCCCATGTGGACACCACACATGGGCCCCAGTTGAGTGATCTGACATGAATGCCCCATTGTGAGGATGTGATGGCATGTGATAGATGTACAATAAGGCATGTGGTGCGGAAAAAGCCTCTGGGCCCTGCGGGAAAAAGGCAGCAGGAAGCCACAGCCTGGATAATTTATTAAAACACCCCTTTCAGAAAGCACCTGTCTCAATCTGAAGACCTCAGAAGAAGAGGGAACACATTTGTGTAAATTATCCATGGCTATATCTGCAAATCTCATCTGAGTTTCGTGTCTGAATTGGTCTGGCTTCAGCTCAGACTTATCAGCTCTTCTGTTGCTTTTTCTTTGGCATTAAAGTGCTAAAGAGCACATTAATTAGGGTTTTGTGCTTTTTCTCTCCCTCTGAAGGTATGTCAGCCTTTTTATCATTATAAGCAATGTTGTCTTCCCTGGCTAGTAATTGCTGTTGTTAAAGATAATTAATAAAATTATCTGTATATGGCAGTGAGTGGGCTGGATGGGTAAGTGCTCTCCAAACCACTAAGACTTCATTAATTAGGGGTTGAGTACATATTCTGAGGGATGGATCTGAGTTTTGGAAGATCAAGTTGAAGGGACAGGAAAACCCTTGCTGTGTCACTCCATCCCTCCAAAAATGGCAACTCCATCACTCACTGCCTCTGGTTCCTTTGATGGACTGAATTCTCCTCCAACTGGCCCATAAAATTTGGTGGCCTTCTATGATGTGGTTACAGTATTGGTGGATAAGGGACAAGCAACTGACGTCACCTACCTGGACTGGTCTCTAAATTGGAGAGACGTGGATTTGACAGGTGGACTATACGGTGGATAAGGATTTGGCTGGACAGTTATGCTCAAGGAGTTGTGGTCAATGGCTTGATGTCCAAGTGGAGACCAGTGATGAGGGGCGTTCCTCAGGGGTCGGGACTGGGACCGGCACTGGTTAACATCTTTTGTCAGCAACGTGGACAGCGGGATGGAGTGCACCCTCAGCAAGTTTGCCGACGACACCAAGCTGTGTGGTGCGGTTGACATGCTGGACAGTGTTACGGGCCGTTAAGTGTCAGCAGAGCCTTTTACAAACTGTGGTACTGCTGGGGAGATGAGGAGAAGCATTGGTCTACTCTGCTATCAGATGCAACATCAGGACACTACACAGTCAGGCAAACGAGGTCCTGATACAGAGAAAACAGGTTCTGGTGGAACATTATTCTTGTTCCTGAACAAAATGAACTGGGGATGAGGAGATGGCAGCGAGTCACTCTGCTGCTGCGATAGTCCCAGAAATGCAGCCTGGGGAAAGGGGACTTAAGGAGCAAGGTTGTCACTGTAAGACTGGTTGTTCCATGCACCTGGTCTACAGCCAAAGCATGGAAGGAGAAAGCAAACACTTTCTGCCAGACATACATTCTGCGTCCATTGTATGGCAGGACAAGTAAAGCAGGCTGAAGGCCAACAGAAGGCACATCCAGAAAGCCGCTGGAGCTGGGCCAGGCTTGCACGGTGGTCTGTGCAGAGCAGAGCCAGTCGCTCTGTGCAGGCTGGGAAGCAGCATGATTAATGCAAGAGATGCAAACATGGCAGGAAAACCAGAGGCATGCTGCCAAACTGTGATGAGGAAGTAAATAGCATCAGGAAGGTGAGATTTTTTTGTCTCAGTTGTATACTGAAATCTCCACATACGTTCTTCCAGAGCTGCCAGAGACTTAAAAAGTGGCTGTAGGTAAGCCAAACATTAAACATCAGAGAACTGCGTGTGCCCTACCTGGCAGGTCTGAACAAAGTTGACTCTTTCCTTAATGATGAAGATAAGGCTGATTCTTGAATTATTTTTAGTATTATTTTCATAGAAACCACAATAACTGTTGGGGCACTTTTGTCAAAAAATCCAACTGCATTTCACAAGGAGCCCCACTGCTTCCAGGGATGCAACGTCTCACATGCCCTCAAAATGGGGAATAGCGAGGATCTGGCCAGCTGTACACAGAGCATCGGGTAACAGCAAGCCTAACACAATTAAATGATTATTAGTATTAGATATCAAACCAGCCTCACAGCTAAGACTTGTGGCTGCAAATATTTTTGGCAGTGTTATTGCAAGCTGACAGCCTGGGGAGCAAGACACTGGTTCTATCACCATTTTCTACAGGACGGCTGGAGAAATTTCACTTAAAAGGACACATGAAAACACCATTTTTAGTGTGTTACTGATGAAAAATGGGCTTAAAATGGATAGGGTTTTGATTTTTTTTTTTTTTAGATTACTTTTGTCTAATGCATTTACTGCAAAACAAACTGTAGTCATTTAGGGTTAAAAAGAAAACAAAGTTGTTGCTCAAGGCGTGAAACCAAGGTGTGTATCAACAACAACCCTCTTTACCCAGCCTGTTCCTGGTACACAGGGGGTTTATGAAGCTGGTGCTGAGAAGTTCCCATGCCCTGAGACTTCTAGGCCTTCTTGGTCAAAATCTCTTCATCCCACCTTAAAAAAAAAGTGCCAAAAACCTAATTTTCCAAGATAGTTATCCACCTTACTCTTCATATCTTTCATCAGAAGCAGTAAAACACTTATCCTCCCCAACATAGAGTAAATGATCAGAAGAATATAGATATAATTACTAGAGAATACAATAATGCAATTACATTATCAGCAAAATTTATAACCCTAATTTGATTTAAATAGCCATAGTCTATGGCTCTTCTGTGTGGTTTGCAAACAGGCTACTCCCTCAGAACTCTGATTAATTTCGCTATCTTTGCTTGCTGCTGCTGCTGAAGAAAAGCTGCAAATAGGTGACTCACAGCCACACTCATGCGTGAGCCATCTGAAACATCACATTTTCTTGGTCTCCAGTTCTGCAGATCCATGTTACTGTCCATCATGGGCTGTAATGTCTAATTAAATAAGCTTTTTTTTTTTTTTTTTTCCCTGTTTTCTTTTCCAGCTCGTCTTTTAATACTCTTCAACCTTGCTTAAGGCAAGGTCTGTGTATCTGCTTGCCTGCCCTTGTTTATCTGAAATTTGACGCTGGTTTCCCCTGAGGTTCATCTGACCCAACCTCCAGGCCTCCCACAGCGATGCGGATATTTGAGCCAGAGACCCGGGGCTTCCTTTTGCAGGAGCCAAGAGAAATAGGCACGTTTAAGGTAGGATTCACCCTGCTTCACATAGCAAGGTCTGCAGCAGGGTGAGGAGACCCCACGCTGTAAGTAGGAGCCCCACAATCATCGATGACTCCATCGAACAGCTCCTAAAATCAGGGGGGACATTTGCTATGAATTTTATAAGACCTTTTCGTTACAGTCAACATAACCACAGCAAGTGCAGCTACCGCTGGGAGAAGATATTCCAGCAAGCCCTCTGGGAGAGTTATCCCACCCATCTGTCAGCCAAAATAAAAAAGTCACAGAAAACACCTTTTCACTACCCAAGCTTCAAGACTGAACCTGGCCCCTATGGCCACAGTGGTGGTGAAAGTCCTTCGTGCTTCTTGCTTGTTATTGAACAGAAAACGAGGATTATACGCAAATGTTGCATTTCCTCTGAAGCCACTTCACCCTCACACCTGTTAATGCATTGCTTTCTCTCCAATGCTTTTAAAGTACTAAACTTCAAAGCAGTATTTAATAGTGATATAAGTGCATTTCCATTTGGGAAGAGAAATAAACTGTAATGGTGCAAGCATGTTTATACTACAATATTTGTGGCTTTTCCTGGTAGGATGCCTTTGTGATAAAACCCCAAAACCAACAAACAAGCAAACAGAAAAGTTCATACCCCTAATTAAAGCAGTTATAATCTTTATAAGGGATTATAACACCAAGGGCCAGACCGACATTCCTGCAGTCCTACTGCCAAAGCTTGCTGCCTGTTGCTTCGCTTTCAGTGGTGCCAGAAAACCTCCCGACAAGTGAGTTAAAACCACTTGCAGAGGCAGAACCACAGTGTCATCCGGCTGCTCTGGCGCCTGTCGCGCTGCGGTACCGGCACCACCGCCACAGCGATGCCGCCGTGCCTTTGCTCTGCGGCATTGGCCGCTCTGCTTGAATTTTTGAATGCTAACCCTGACCTAAAAAGGGGATTATTTATAAAAACTAACTTTAGGGATGAGAAAGGGCTCACTGGTCTCTAATCAGAGGAGAAAAAAAAAGTCTGTAAGGGGGCATTCAAGCAACCAGTCTCTCTTCCACCTTAATATTTCCCATTGGTTTTGGAAAGAACTCTCTTCCTGCTTGCATTCCCAGTGCACAGATTCCTGGCCAGTTAAAGTCTCAGCTAAAAATAAAAATGCTTGGATTAACCTAGGGTTACTTCCTAGAGAAGGAAATGTCCTGGCTTAGCTCAACTTGCCAGGGAAGGGAGCCCTGCGGGCACTGCCAGAGGGATGGAAATCGCTGGATAGAAAGGATAATGGGCAAAAGGGGTCTGGCCCGGTAGGAGCAGCGCTGGTGAAAGGCTGATACGGCAGCACTGCCGGGGGAAAAGGAAAAGCTGGGAAAAGCCCTGGTCCCTCTCTCAGGCTTGGCGTTGCGATGCAAGGCAGGAATGGGCAACCTTTGTGGTACATGACAAGAGGGTCAGTGACATCCTCTTCTATCTGTGAGGCAGAAGGCTCCCAGCAAAGCAAGGCGATGTTTCGGTAGGGTTCCTGCAACATCAACTGTGGCCACATTCACATGTGCAGTCGGTCCATCCTATGTGTTCGTTCACCCATGTTCCTGCAGAACTAGAGACCCGTAGTTGTCGTCTCATGGAGATCACACACATTACTCTGCAAAGCTTAAAAATGATATTCAAGCAAGGTGAATGATAGCCTTTTTGATAACAGACATTGCAAAAATAACAAAATATGTTTCTGATTGTGTTTTATAACACAGCATCCTTCCTACAAATTATTTTGGTGATTTCTCATTCAATACTCCTCTTGAAAGTGAAGACTAGACCGGCAGTATTTCCTCTGGGTCTGGCTACAGATCCGTATTTATACTTCTGTTTCACTAAGGCAGCATCTGAACAGCCAGGAGCTCACAGGCTTTAGCCACTGTCTCTCAGCAACAAACCTTTCAGCAGAAAGAGAGTGTTCAGAAACCAACATGCATTCCAAAGATGCCTTTTTGTTTTTCCCCCAACAGAAATAAAACCAAAATGGAAACAAAAATAGAAATAGACAATGCAAATTTAAGTCAAAGTAAAGACATGTCACAACACGCTAAGCATCCTAAGCATGGAGAAGGTCCAAAGAGGCCTCCAAGCAATCCTGCACAACTGGGTTTCAGATTACTTCCTTTTGCAGGAAGAATTCTCTATAGATCTATTCCAATGTCAAAACACATTATTTCTGCTTCTCAACCTGAAATGCCATGTCTTAAGCAAGTCATTTGGCAGCAGTGGGAAGGGTAGAAATGGCACACGTTAGCTCAGGGCACTTGGTTTTGAACTGCCTCACCAGCCTAGCTGGCAAGTCGTGCTCTTCTCTGTTTTCAGAGTTGATTTCTCTTGGCCCAGGCATCTCTTGTTCTCTGGCACAACTTCAGCGATGTGTGGCAAGTGAGCGTGATTTAACATTTGTACATTTCTAGAAAGAGCAGCTTTATTTCATAGAATCATAAAGGTTGGAAGGGACCTTTAAGATCATCAAGTCCAACTGTCTTCTCCCGTCGAGATAAGACATCTTCCACACACAGGAAGTGTTGGTGGTCTTACTGCAGCGGAGAGGCTGGCGGGTGAGTTCACCCACTGAAGGGGGTCCTAGAAGCACTGCTGAGGCCCCAGCTCTAAATGCACACCACTGCCAAAATTGAAAGGAAGCTCTTTTTCTGTGAGTTCTTGTACCAAAATAATCTGATTTAACAATGATTTGGAGTGGTCTGCTTTTGATGAGTACTCCTCAGAAGAAAACCTGATTCTGAATGGGGGAAAAGGGAAGGGAAGGGAAGGGAAGGGAAGGGAAGGGAAGGGAAGGGAAGGAAAGGAAAGGAAAGGAAAGGAAAGGAAAGGAAAGGAAAGGAAAGGAAAGGAGGGGAAGATGCTTTGGACCTGCTCAGAAGATGCCCTGGTCATGCATAGGCTACACATGACGGCAGACAAAGGCACACAGACAACACGTGTGGTAGCTCCCAGACCAATGCTGCCCTGCAGGGCTTGGCATAGGCCGGGGAACAGAGACATTTGCTGAGGTAAATTTTTTGAGTAAACAGCCTTTTTTCTGGAGTGGAGAGATCAGTTGTGGGATTTCTATGCTCGGCATGTGAGTGAGACATGTCAAACCTGCCCAGTGCAGAGTGGATAAGCCCGTGCTCTCAGAGCATGCATCTTTCCCCTTCGGGCACCAGCGAGCAGCCTCACACCTCCCCAGTATGAAAACAGGACTCTCTTAATCTGTCCCTCACATGGTCTCCATCTTGCCTGTTCTTTTTCAAGCTTTTTAATTGTTTTCTCCTGCTCTGATTCCTATTATGGCACAGTAAAACTGTGTGCTGTGGAGAGCATGCTTTATTTAATTTGTTACGCAGTTCAGAGAAGTAAAAGAAACTCTTCAATGACAGATCCTCGGCAGATCCTGAAAACCCTGCATAAACTCCTGACACGGCCAGGCACTATTTATTCACAACATAACACAAAGCAGGACCCTGTCTGCCTGTGGCACATTGTCAAAATACGCTCTTCACGGTTTCTGCAGCTGAGAAAAGCCTTGATGCGTTCTGGTAATTGCTCTTGTGTCTGTCAGGCAACGCTAAATCAGCTCTTTCCTCCTCATTACTCCTTTGGGCTCACAGAAAGCAGAGAAAATACAACACATGGCAACAGCAACAGAAGTGTTTGGGTGTGTTTGGTTGGTTGAAGGCCAATGGTCCCCCTTCCATGTCTCCCATAAGCAAAAATTCCCCTCCTCCCAAAGCAAAGCCATAGACTTCGATTTCAGAGCAGCTCCCTGGGTCCTGCCCTGCAGATGTGACTGTAACTCAGCAGTTGTAGCACTGCTGCCCAGTTTTGAGTTACATATGTTATGCCCAGGCAGAGTTAACTTATGGCTTTGTAATAGGTAAAAAAACTTTTGGGAAAGCATACACTAAGGCAATCAACAGCTTGCACATCTGCTCAGCTTCCCAGATCTTACCACGGCCTGAAGAGAAGCCCTCTCAGCCCTGGAGCAGAGCTAATACGCACCTTCCCCGTCTACAACAGTTTTACATCTTCTACATCAGCCTGACAGACTTTGTACCTGGCAGCTGTAGCCTTAGTGCAGTTCTCTGTTCTATCCGTTTACTATCTCTGCTTAGCCTTACCCATAGCAAGTTGCCATTCTGCTGCTCATATCAAGTAATTTTTGCCATGGCTCTCTGGCTTGTCTTGAATATAGCCCAGGCACTGGGGAGGGCTCTTGGGGGCTGCAGAGAGGAAGGGACAGGAGGTTTCTTTCAATCGTGGCCTTGCTGGCCTCTTCCTTTTCACTGTGTTTTAATCACCAGATACCTGGTTTACTTCAAACAAAGCTGCTGCGATGATTACAGGAGAGGTCTTCTCAAAATCGTGGTGCTTTTTTATCAGTTCACAGCGGGCTGAATCAGTGAAGACACCAGTTCTGCATTGCTACGTTGGCACCCCAAATTGGCTGTATTTTGTGTATCCAGTCATGGGCATGAATGAACATAGGCTTGCCATGACTTAGCTGCCACATACGAATGCATCTCATTTAAATGTGCATATAGGGTCACTCACACAGCAATGGATGAAGGTCAAGTCAAGGGATTGCTTGAAAGAACTTGACACATACCTGTCCATGGGACCTGACAGGCTGCATCCATGGTGCTGAGAACTGGCTGATGTCCTTGCAAGGCCACTCTCTGTCATCTTTGAAAGGTCATGGAGATTGGTGGAAGACCCCAACAACTGGAAAAGGGCAAATGTCAAACACATTTTCCAAAAAGGTCAAAAGTTCAACCTGCAGAAAACGGGTGGGACAGTCTCGTTTTGGACCCTGGGAAAATCATGGAGCATGTCCTCTTGCAGCACGTCTCTGGGCATCTGAAGGAGAAGGTGACGGGGAAGAGGTTTGGATTTACCAAGGGTAAATCCTGCCTGATCAGCCTGAGTCCCTTCTACGATAAAATGACTGCATTTGTGGATGAAGGGAGAGCAGTGGTGGCCACTTACTTTGATTTTAGCAAGTTTTCAACAGTGTCACCAACAATATTCTTGTACCATGTTATGGTCTGGAGAGGTGGGCAATGAGATAGGTAAACACCTGGTTGGATAGTTAGTAGGGTGTGCTTCTCCTGGAGAGTGCTAACCAGTGGAGTACTGCAGAGGTCTGTCCTGCAGCCTGTCCTGTTTAACATCTTTATCCATGACCTGGAAGAGGTGACAGAGTGCACTCTTATCAAGCCTGTGGGTAACACCAGGTTGGGAGTACCAGTTCACATACTTGAGGGCAGGGCTGCCACTCAGAAGGACCTACACAGGCTGGAGGAATGGGACAACAGAAACCTTACACAATTCATCAAGGACACATGGGGAACGAAGAACGCCTGGCAATGACATGGGTTGGGGAATGACTGGGTGGGGAGCAGCGCTGTGGAGAAGGACCTGGGGTCTCGGTGGACAGCAAGCTGCACGTGAGCCAGCAGTGTGCCCTGGAAGCAAAGGCCAAAAAGCATCCTAGGCTGTATTAACAGGATCATAGGCAGTAGATCGATTATACCCCTCTACCTAGCACTTTACATTAGGCATCTGGAGGGGGCCACCAAGATGGTTGAGCGCTAGAGCACATGCCCATGAGGAGAGACTGAGGACACAGGAAGCTTGTCCAGCCTGGAGAAGAGATTCATAGAAGATCTGATAGCAGCCCTCTAGTGCCTGTGAGGAGGTCTTCAAGAAGATGGTGTCAGGCTCCTCACTGGGGTCCATGGTGGGAGGATGAAGTGTCAACAGGTACCAGTTGAACATGAGAGGTTCTGATCAGATATAAGGAAAAACTTTTTCACTGTGACAACACCTGAACAGTGGAGCAGGTTGCCCAGGGAGGTTGTGCAAACCCCATCCTTGCAGATTTTCAAGCCCCAACTGGGTAACATCTTCAGCAACCTGGTCAGACCTCAGAGCTGACCCTGCTTTGACGAAGAGATCGGAGGAGAGACCTCCTGAGGTCCCTTCTAACCTGAACTGCTGTATGATCCTAATGTATGTCATTTAAGTTTATCTGCAGAGTAGCTTATCTATAAAATGATAGACTAATAAAAATAATAAACTAGGAAAAATAAAAGAGTGTGGTCTGTGGTGTGAGCATACTTTGCATTGAACAACGCTTCAGAGATATGCCAAAGGTTACAGCAGATACGTTAAATAAACAGGCTGATCAAACCCACAGTGTTAGAATTTAAACCAGCAGGTGATAAGTGCTTATACTTTAACTCCGAAGAAACCTACTAATCTGCCTAAACAAAATTCAGGAAAAAAAAATGTATCAGTGATCTTTATTGAGTTTTAAAGATAACTGCTAAAGGAGCCACATAGGAATTAGTAAGGTTTAAGAACAAAAAGACAAAATTTATGTAAGTTCAAAAGAAAGCTTGCTAAACAAATCCACAGATTCACTCCTTTTTCTCGGTGTTTTAGATTAGATTGTTTCAGTTTCCATTTTAACATGCCATCCTGATGGACATTTCCAGGAAGGGCTGGGGCAAGGCGGAAAGAAGGGGAAGAAAGAAGCCAGAAAAGCTTTCCTCTCGGCTCAGGCTGATGTGATAGTGTTTAATATGCCCAGGAGCGGCAGTCCACAGTCCGTCCTGTGGCCAAGGCATGCTGCCTGGCCTGCTGAGCCACAGAGAAAGCTTGTAACAACCTCCAAGCAGGCTGGACACTTTTCTCCTCTCAGATTGCTCCACTCCACGTGCTCTCCTCTCAGACTTCTTAGAAAAACTCTTAGACATCTACAGTCTTGTAAAATGATTTAAGGCTATACTTGCTCTCTATTACTAATGCTTTGTGGCATTAGGTAATTGCTTAATTGAGCATTTGGGAAAGCATTAATATATTTTTCTCTGCAAATGCATTATTAATATATATATTACAATCTCTGCTGTTAAGGCTTTGCACAATTATTAATAGATTTAAAACGATATGAACGGCATGAAAATACTTTCTTCTAGGAAAAAAGAAACTCAAAAGAACACAGATCGTATCTGGTCTGTCATTTGAAGAATAACAAACTGCTTTGCATCCACCCATTTTGACCACAGACTTCTCTGCAGTACAATGTATAAATTTCCTCTAGAGCAGCACACCATATACAACATTACTCCTTCCATCTAGGTCGTATTTAGGATTGCACTGACTACCTGCATTCCCCTGGAAGTGAGAAAGGCAGTACACCTACAGCCATTAATTTGTTTTAATGCTTCTGGGAAGAGCACATGAAAGACTTTTAATGACATAGATACTCTTCAAAGTAGTGGGCAGTGCCAAAAATGCACGTGGGCTTAAACATAATACTAAGGTATACAAAACGGTGAAGGATTTAAAGCAAGGGGGTGCAGAACCCCTACACAATTATTTAATGACCTGAAATGGTTTGTGGAGATTATAAGGGGTGGGTAAGTAATATTATCAGGCTGACTACGTTAAAATAATCTAAGTTCATACAACCCAATACTGGGTCGGATGAAAGCTCCATCTAGCGCAGCAGTTTCTGACAGCGGTTGATAGCATGTGAGTAAGAAGAGTGTAAGAACAGGGCAAACACATTCTGTGTGTCCCCAAATTACCGTTCCAGCTCCAGCAACCTGCAAGTCAGGAACTTGCTGAACTCGGTCAAGAGCCTTTGAGGAATTTTTAGTTGCTTTTTAAGCCTGTGCAAAGTTTTGGTATCCACAATAACCTGAAGCAAAGACTTCTTATAGCTTAACTATAGACTGTATGAAGCGTTAATTCCTTTTGTTTGTTCTGAGCCTTCCAAGTTCTACTGTCATTTGATGTACCTCAGTTCTTGTGTCCGATAAGTTAGTGAGCAACCTTGATTCCTGTTCCTTATTCAGATCAGATATACAGGCTGTGATATTATTCTCCCTCCATTGCAGACTGAAGAGACCCAATTGAGTTAGCCATGCCCCATCTGGAAGCCCTCCTACTATTTCTGATCATTTAACTAATTCTTTTTTTTTTAAATCTTTTCCAGTTCTACCTTATTATTTCTGAGATGGGGATACTAGAAATGCACAGGGAATTCAAGATGCAGGTGCAATGGCATAATTATTCTTTCTCTTTTGGTCTCTATTTCTCTCCTAATACATTTTAACAATAAGCCTAACAGTTCTCAATTCCTATTTTATCAGTGCTGAGCCCTGAGCTGATGTTTTCACAGAACTACCTCCCATAATCTCAAGGCCTTTTTCCTCAGTGGTGAAAATCTACTCAAAGTTCCTCAGTATATATGTAAAGTTAGGATTTTTTTTTTCCTCATCTGCTATCCTTTCATATTTATCTGGTTTTAATTTCACCTGCCATTTTGTCACTGAGTCTGTTAGCAACACAAAATTATTCACAGTTTTTCCCAGTTGGCCCTACCCTGTATAGCTTAGTATCATCAGCACATTTTGTACATCGCTATTCACCTCCATTTCTATCAGTTATTTGTCCATGTTTCATATCCATTAGCAGCCTATTTTTTTACTTCCTTCGGGGAGGAATCTTACTGAGTGCTTTTGGAAATCATCAGAGATGGTTAATTGAATCTTTCCTGGTCCATAAGCTTGATGACTTCTTCAAAGAAAGCTGATAGATTTATAAGAAACTAATTTGCTTTACCAAAAGCCATAATGACTTCTCCTAATTTGTCATCTTCATGTGTCCACTAAGTCTTTTCCATTCTTTAGCATTGTTTCTATTTATTTTTTTGGTAAGGATGTCAGGTCTATAGCTTCCAAAGTCTTCTCTGAAATCCTTTCAAAAATCTGATGTCACATGAGCAGTTCCCTCTGATGCTGAGGTTGTTTTAAGTGAGAAGTCAGAGACAGCAGTTAGTACCTGAACTACTTCATGTCTGAGCTGCTTGAAAACTCTTGGTTGAACACCATCTGGTCTCCGCAGTTAGCTACTGCTCATTTTGTTAACATGTTCCTTCACCTTTTATATTTACACTTTAATCTGAGACATGTTTTCCCAATTACTCCCCTTAAAGAAGCTTCCCAGTACTGGAGTTTACCCAAGCTCATCCATCCCATTCACAAATGCAAAAATCAATTTTGCTTTTCTTTTATGACTGTATCTTCTCCAGATGTTCCTTCTGCATCTTAAACAATCCATTTGCCTTACAGAGCAGTCAAATTCTGGCAGGCTTCCTGATTTGTTCCGAGAAAGACTTGCTATAATTTTTTATATCATTTGCAAGTTGACCCTGAACCTCCTTTTTCTGGCTGCTTATCGTACAGCCTGAGTATTTAACTCATCAGAGGTTATAGTCCCTTCTTGTCCTAATTTGGGTAGAACTTCTGCTTGTTGAAGGAAGCCACCTTCATCTAATAATGACCCTTACCATGCTTTTTACTCACGGTCTTCCTTTTAGAAATTCTCTTTTTCTAGTGCATTTGTCCTGCCTCCAGAACAGCGACTTTAAACCATCTCCATGCCCCCTGTGAAGATTTGACTCATTTAGATGTTCCTTTTAGGCCCCTTTTAATGACAGGTTTCTCTTGTTTTATATTACTCTGCTTTTGTGAAAAGAAAGCAGAATACTTCTGATTTTCCTTTTCTTGGTGCTACACAAGAGTGTTGAATGCAAGGATGTTACAGTTACTGCTACAGCATGGTTCTTTGTCAATAATATTATGACACTGTTTAGGACCATGCCAGGGATTTCTCTTCCTCTTTTGTTTTCCCAGCTAGAGGTCATGGACAGTTTCTAAAAAGTTAGTTGCAGCATCACCCCCTCCTGTGACATTTACCCAACCTACATTTGAATTATTGAAGACACAATTGTGTTTCCTGCCCTGCAGACTCTCTGATTTCCCCTCCTTGTTAGCTAGACTGGTGATACAGTCCTAGGACTGCATTTTTCCTATTTATTTCTGGAACTTCAATCCACTGAGACTCTATCTTATTTGCTGACAGTTAACTGGTAATTGGAAGATCCTCTAAGCTTTCTTTAAAATACAGCATCACTCATCCACTGGCATGCCTCACCCTGCCTTTCTATTTTGTACCTGATATTACATCTCAACAATATAATACACAACAGATTTGATGGTTCACTTTTCCTATTAGCTTTCAAAAGCTGAGGCTATCTTTCCACTGAGATTAATAATGTTGTGGCTCCTGTTTCAGTTTAAAAGAAGACAAGCAGCTCATGGCTTCACATGCTGTTCATGGCAAGGGGGATATGCATACTGCATAATTATTCTGGTTATCGGTCTTCTCTTAGCATACTGGGGTATGTGGATTCCTAAAGCGGAGTCCGAGCTCCATTACTTTCTAGAATGTATTTTCGTTTTTTTGTGCTGGCACTAAGCATCTTTCATGGCCAGTAACAGAAGAAGTCACCTTCCAGGTTGGATAGTGGGATAGGACTTGAAGATGATAAATAGCCACATCCTCCTTTGCCGTTGTCCTCCATGCAAACTAGGCAGGTCCTACCTATACAGGTAACTAACACTCTTATATACACTCTTCCAGGTATACAATTTATGTCTAACTACAGAAGAAACTTCACTTTTTTAAATTACTCTGGCAACTGCCTGTATTTTTAGCAATAAACACCTAGTTACAGACGCTCTCTGTTGAGATAACCCATCTCCTACGAACTACAGCAGGACTGTCTAAGCATTTCTTCTCCAGTGCAACAGCAGCGTCACTATTCTGTAATTCATTCATCAGTCAGAATAAACATTAAAGCGTAACGCAGCTTAATAAAACCATTAGAGCTGTGTCACAGAAGTAATTACAGACTGGTAATAAGAGAGAGCCATTTACTTAAATAAAGCGTTCTTTTAAAGTGATGACTTACCTTACCCCACCCATCACGGTAGCACAGCTGGAACATGGAAAGCAGCAGAGTCCATGATTCAGATTCTTTCCTAGAAGGCAAAATTGATTGTTAAAACTGAAAACATTTTTCTTGTATAGACTGAATTATGCTCAGAGCTGAGATTTCTGAGGTCTCTGATTCAGCAGTGGCTTGCTCCTATTCACTGATAAAAACTGAAAGGCATCCAGGGTCCCAGTTCCGCTACAGAAATTTAAAGTTTATGGAAATGGCTAGACACAAGCTCACAAATAAAATAATAATACAGGTGGGGTAAGAAGGCAATTCTAAAAAATCAACTTGGAAAATAACAGGTGCACACAAATCTAAAACCAGACCCAAATAAATAATTTTCTTTTAGTAGCTGGTGCCTATGCCAAGGGGATGGTGCTCGCAGGCTTGAGTTAGTGAGGATAAACATGTTGCAAGGCTTTCAGAAGCGTTCTGGTGCCTAACTCCCACTGATTCAGCAAAGAAATGCCCAGATGCACTTAAAAACCCCTTTCCATGCCTAACTATATGTTTAAGCATCTAAATGTGTCCAAGAATCACTAAGTCTATAACCACAAATCTCAGAGATCATGAGATATCATGATATATCTTTGTATAGGGTATATAGATATATACCTTTGATATCATGAGATACCTTTGTATAACGTTTGATGAGATGCTGCCTCTGCCCATCCACGCTTCCAGCATTACCTGGTGGTGTGAGCTACATGTGCCTGAACCCCAGACCCTCCATCCGCTGCCTCCCCTCGTGAAAAAGCCGGCGGCGCTTCAGAACCCACATCAAGCTGCAGGAG